>CAUYQU010076612.1:0-41739 GCA_963574635.1 Cheracebus regulus
CGGACTTCCTCTGTGGTGGTGGAGTGCCCCGTAATGGCGGACACCCCTCCCCCACAGAACTGGACCGTCCTGGGTTCAGCTGCGCCCGCTGCGAAACTCTTAACCAAGAGCTCTTCCAATTGCTGTTTTAGCCGAGCCTGATCCCCTGGCTCGCTGTCTCAGAGCCTTTTGTTTTTTTAATTGAATGGTCGACTCCCAGGTGTTCCAGTCGCCTGTTGAAAAGGCGCCGGGATCTCTGTGTGATTTCCCCTGCGGGGACACACTGCACAGGCTGAAACAGTGGCGCTGAGATTCATAGCGCTTTTTTGCCTGAGGATCTCCTGGGCTGGCTCCCTGATTCAGTCCCCTTTTTAATCTGCCTTCCCGTAGCTCCACTCGCCAGTTAAAAGGGCACACAGACCAGTGGATTTTGTACGGAGACCCGCCGCGCCGCGGCGCCGGCAAAGCAGCCACGCCGGCCGAAACAGCCGCGCCAGCCAAAACAGCCGCACTGGCAACCCGTGGGGCTGCTCCGCCTGGGAATCTCCTGGTCGGGGGGTAATAAAAATCCGTCTGGAAATGCGGCGTCCACTCACCCTCTGCACTTTCACTGGGAGCTGCAATCCTGAGCTGGTGCTAATCCGCCATCTTGGATCTTTTTTCCAGCTATTGATTTTTAATGCACTGAGGCTCATTTAGAAGTTTTTCACTCTCCAGGTTTCATAAGATATATTGTTTTTCTATTTTTTTTCTCAAATTTCTTGGTCCTGATTATACCCTAGACAGTCTCTAATTCATAGTGCCATAGGGGCTGTCTCTAGTTATTTGACCTAACTGGCCAACTCTCTCAGCTTAGTAGTGGCTTTATTTCCAGCCCTTTGCTCTTTATGCTAAATGGCTTGTCCACACTGGCAAACCCAGACACACTAAGGACAATTTGTCTGTTTCACTTAGACCAATGAAAGAGAAGTCAAGGTGTCAAAATCATGACTCTATATTTTTTGTTTTTCCATTTGTACTTATTTATCTTTATTGACGCATAATAATTGTACATCTACACTCTACCAACCTCCACCCTCGATTGTCCATCCTTAATCCAAGTTTCTCAATGGAGAGTCTGAAGGAGGAAAAATTTTTTCTCTACCCTTTTACATGTAGTGTTTGGGAACCTGCAAATTAAATAAACAGAAGACAGATTAACAGAGAAAAGGCACCCAATTTTTATTATTTTTTTCTTTTTTGAGACAGAGTCTCGCTCTGTCGCTCAGGCTGGAGTGCAATGGCACCATCTGGGCTCACTGCAAACTCCACCTCCTGGGTTTGAGCAATTCTCCTACCTCAGCCTCCCAAGTAGCTGGGACTATAGTCATGCACTACCACACCCTGCTAATTTTTGCATTTTTAGTAGAGTCGGGGTTCCCCTATGTTGTCCAGGCTGGTCTCAAACTGCTGACCTCAAGCCACCTCAGCCTCCCAAAGTGCTGGGATTTCAGGCATGAGCCACTATACCTGGCCCCAATTTTTATTAATATTTTTGTGCACAACAGTTTACAGAAAAGAAGTGAAACTAAAAGTAGTAGTTGGACTTGGGGACTTACATACTGTTTTAACAAAGAAAAGGGAGTTTGGGCTTCAAGGGATAATATGTTATAGGAACGTGATAGGAAATACGTAGGGAAACCAGTGGAAGATAAGGGATATTTTAGTAAAATGTGTTTATGCAGACTCATCTCAGTGCTGCTTCGTTGTCTTCAGTCATGAAAGTTACTCTTCTCTCCCTGGTACAGTAGAGTGGAGATGCCTCCACAAAGGGAAACTTATGCCCCGCTTTTAGGCAGATAAGAGAAGGGCAGAAACCTCTCCCTGCATCTGTTAACTCTCAATTGCCTTCAACTCGAAACAATCCTTCTGCCAAAATAGCATATTTTGCTGTGGCATATCGTGATCCCCTTCAAGGGACTGTAACATTTGTATGTTCCTCAGGTGATGTCCTATGTATCATTGCAACTGTGCCAGGGTCTATGGACAGCTAATATTTATTGGTTACCAGCTGTCCATTTATCGGACACCTAATGTTTATTGGATGGGCATGGTGGCTTACACTTGTAATCCCAGCACTTCGAGAGGCCAAGGCGGGTGAATCACGAGGTCAGGGGTTCGAGACCAGCCTGGCCAACATGGTGAAACCCTGTCTCTACTAAAAATACACACACACACACACAATAGCTGGGCATGGTGGCAGTGCCTGTAATCTCAGCTACTTGGGAGGCTGCTGCAGGAGAATCACTTGAACCCAGAAGGCAGAGGTTGCAGTGAGCCGAGATTGCGCCACTGCACTCCAGCCTGGGCAACAGAGAGAGACTCCATCTCATAAAAAAAAAGAGAGTAAAGGGACAGAGAGTGAGTACCTGGTGGAGAGAAGGGGCCTTTCTATTTTACAAAGCAGTCAGGGAAGATATCTCTTATAAGGTGACATATAAGCAGAGACCATATGAAAAGGGAGGGAGAAAGTTGAGATGCTAACCATGAAAGAATGATCCAGACACAAAGGCCATGAGATCAGGGCATGCTCCGAAGTGTACTCCAGGAATAGCAAGGGTCTGGAGAGCAGTGAGCAGGGGGAGATGAAGTCTGGGAAGTGGGGGTGGGCCAGACTGATGATGTGGGGCCTGTGATGGGACTCAGTCCCTCACTGAGTGAGAGAGCAAGCTTCTGAAGTATTTGATTGGACTTATACTTTTAAAAGGATCACTCTGGCTACTCTTTGGAGAACAAACTGCTGGGGGCAAAGATTGCCTTGGGGAGATCAGTGAGGTGCTATTGTCACTTTCCAGGAGAGAAATGTTGGTGACTTAGCTAAGGTGGTAGCAGTGGAGAGGTAAGAAATGGTTGAATTCTGGATAGATTTTGAAGGCAGAAATTTTGAATTTGCTGGGTTGAAGAGTATAAAAGAGGAGTTAAGCATAAGATTTTTGACCTGAGCAGCTGAAAGAACACAGTTGCCCTTAACTGGGAGGGAGAAGAGTGGACATTGTTTGAAGGGACATTTGAAGGTGACCTTGACCACCCCACTTGCCTTTATTTGGAAACTTTAATCTCATTTTTTTCTTTATCTCTGTTTTACTGTGTAAAGATTTGTAACATTAAATAGAAGTAGACTAGAAATAGAAGAAAATCCTACCATTTGCAACTTGGAGGACATCATGCTAAGTAAAATAAACCGGACAGAGAAAGACAAATACCACGTGGTCTCACTTAGATGTGGTATCTAAGAAAGTCAAATTCAATAAAATCAGAGAGTAGAAAGGTAGTTGCCAGGGGCTGGGGGCTTGGGGAAATGGGAAGATGTGGGTCAAAGGGTACAAACTTTCAGTTATAAGGTGAATAAGTTTTTAATGTACAGCCATGTGACTATAGCTGATAATAGTGCATTGTATACTTGAAGTTTGCTAAGAGGGTAGCTATTAAGTATTCTCACCACACACATACACACAAAAGTAACTATGTGAGGTGACGGATATGTTAATCAGATCATTGTGACAATCGTTTAACAATGTTTATGTATTTCAGCACATCACATTATATACCTTAAGTATATAAAAGTTTTATTTGTCAATTATACCTCAATAAAGCCACAAAAAAGATTTGTAGTAGTTTCTATTTGAATTTAGTATTCTAATATGTGTACAATTCTTAATTTATCTTCTTTGTTTTTATAGATAGCCAAGTGTTTTCATGGGGAAAGAACAGCCATGGGCAGCTGGGTCTGGGGAAGGAGTTCCCCTCCCAAGCTAGCCCTCAGAGGGTGAGGTCCCTGGAGGGGATCCCACTGGCTCAGGTGGCTGCCGGAGGGGCTCACAGCTTTGCCCTGTCTCTCTGTGGAACTTCGTTTGGCTGGGGAAGTAACAGTGCAGGGCAGCTGGCCCTCAGTGGGCGTAATGTCCAAGGTAAGGAGATAGTCTTGTTTGTGCAATAAATCATTCTTTCTTTCCAGGTGGAAGACCAACTTGGCGAAGGGCAGTATCAATGGTTAAAACAGTGCTTCCCAAACTTGTGACACATTAGAATAGCCTAGGGAGCTATATTAGTTTCTTGTCGCTGCGGTAACAAATCATCTCAAACCTAGCAGCCTAAAACAACACAAACGTATTATCTTATAGTTCTGGAGGTCAGAATTCTGACACAGGTCTCACTGGGCTAACGTCAAGGTGTTAGCAGGTTGCCTGCCTCTACAGGCTCTAGGGGAGAATCTATTTTCATGCCTTCTGCAGCTTCTAGAGGCCGCCTGCATTAATTGACTCATAGACCTCTTTCTTCTTCAAAGCTAGCAATGGCTGATCAAGTCTTTCTCAAGTCTTGTTACTTTCACATAGACTCTTCTGCCTCTCTCTTCCTCAGTTAAAAGACCCTTGTGATTACAGTGTGCTCACCTGGATAATCCAGCAAAATCTCGCTTATGTTAAGGTCAACTGATTAGCAACTTTAGTTCCATCTGTTTCCATAACGTCCCTTTGCCACGTAACTTAACATATTTACAGGCTTCAGGATGAGGAAGTGGGAGACCATTATTCATTGGGAACCATTATTCTGCCTACTGTGGGATCCTTTAAAATTCCCAGTGCCCAGGTCAGACCCCATACCTATTAAAGTATCAGTTGTCATTAGCAACCTTACAGGTGATTCCAATGTGAAGCAAAGTTTAGAAATTGCTGGATTGGGAGACTGCTAACATTAGGTGAAACAACCAGTTCCTCTAGACAAAAGAAAACTTCTCTAAACAACCAGTTCCTCTGAACACAAAACTCATCAAGATGTGCTCCCCACAAACTCTATCCTCTTCTATTCAATTCCTTACATTCAGCTAACATATAGTTAGCACCAAACCTGTGTCAGTCCCATGCTGAGCACTTATACCTTGTTTCATTTCGCTATTTCAGCATTAGCTAAGTTTTTATTTCCTTTCCTTTTTACTTTCCTTTTCCTTTCCCTCCCCTCCCCTCCCTTCCTCTCCCTTCCCCTCCCTTTCCCTTTCCTTCCCTGCCCTGCTTTCCCCTCCCCTCCCCTCCCCTCCTCTTCCCGTCCCCTTCCCCTCCCCTCTTCTCCTCTTCCCCTCCCCTCTTCTCCCCTTCCCCTCCCCTCTTCTCCCATTCCCCTCCCCTCTCCTAGCCTCTTTTCCTTTCCCTCCTCTCCTCTTCTCTTTTCCTTTCCCTCCTCTCCTCTTCTCTTTTCCTTTCCCTCCTCTCCTCTTCTCTTTTCCTTTCCCTCCTCTCCTCTTCTCTTTCTTTCCTTTTCTTTTCTTCAGACAGGATCTTGCTCAGTTGCCCAGGCTGGAGTGCAGTGACACAATCTCAGCTCACTGCAATCTCAGCCCCCCAGATAGCTGGGACCACAGGCACATGCCACCACACCCAGCTATTTTTTTTGTATTTTTTGTAGAGATGGGGTTTCACCATGTTGCCCAGGCTGGTTTTGAACTCCTGCATGCAAGCGATCCATATGCCTCAACCTCCCAAACTGCTGGAATTATAAGCATGAGACACCATGCCTAGCCAGCTTTTCTTATCATCTCAATTTTTATAACACATTTGCAGAGCACCTATCCAGTGACAGAAATACGTGAAAATGGTCAGAATTAATATGGAGTCACTTATTTCAAACCCTAATAAAATGGAGTTGGAGGGCAGGGGTCATGAAGGGAGGATCCTCACATAGATCCACCTGATAATAATATCCCAGAGGACTCTACCAAAACCACAACCTTGCAGCTAAGACCACTTCTATGGAGACATCTTTCCAGTAACAGTGTTTCCTAACTGCAGCCTTGCAAGTAACCTTACTAAATGGCAACCTTGCAGTCAGGGTGGATTCTGTGAAGACCCTCTTCTAGCAATGGCCAGTACCCATGTCACTGCCTGCAATAAGTCCTTGTAACCAATGAACTTCTGTTTAAAAATAACCTATGTGTACTTCTCTTTTTTGCCTTTAAAAGTTCCCCCTTGCCTTAGCCTCCCCAGCTATGCCCATGGCATGCTATGGCATGCATATCCTGGATTGTAATCCCATTGTCATTCATTCCAAATAAACTTTTTAGAGAGCCCCTCTGTTGTTATTTTAGGTTGACAAATTAATACAACACGATGGCAGTAGTATCAGGTGTGAGGGTCTTGAAGCTTAGCTTTCTAGGTCAATAGCCTCGGGCATTCCAGAAGATTAGATAGAGTCCAGAAATAAATGTTAAAGGAGCGTTTCTTTTTTCTCTCCCAAGGTAGGATTTTTCCTCTGTTTTATACTTAGAATTATTTACTTTTAAAATTATGTTAATGAATTTTAAGAATAATAAAAATATCACTTACATAAAAATATAAAAAGGTATTAAATATATAGTCATGAAATCTGCAAACTATGTTAGTGAATTATAAGAATAATAAAAGATATATTTTATGTAAAAATATGAAATATAAAAAGATATTAAAATGTAAATACTCATGAAATCTGAGTCTGTTGCTTCTACTCTAGAAATTCTGCTTTGTTTCAACAGTGCAAAGCAACAAGCCTCTCTCAATTGGTGCACTGAAGAATCTAGGTGTGATTTATATCAGCTGTGGTGATGAGCACACTGCCGTGCTTAGCCAGGTAAGCTAAAATGTGTTGCTATGTTTTTAAGTTTCAGAGAAATGTTAACAAGGTACATGTACTAACTATTGTTGAAAGCCAGAGACCTTAGTCCATTTGGGCCACTATAACAACATACCACAAAAAGAATGGCTCATAAACAATGGAAATCTATTTCTCATAGTTCCGGAGGCTAGGAAGTCCAAAATCAAGGTGCCAGCAAATCTGATGTCTGATGAGGGCTAAACTTCTCATTCATAGATACCATATTTTCACTGTGTCCTCACATAGTGAAAGGGGTGAGGAGTCCCACCTGGGCCTCTTTTGTGAGGGCACTAATCCCATTCATGAGGGTTCTGCCTTCATGACCTAATCATCCATCAAAGGCCCCGCCTCCTAATATCATGGCATTGAGGGTTAGAATTTCAACATAACAATTCATTCAGACTGTAGCATAAGATATGTATACCAAAATCTAGACATAGCCATTCATTGTACACATATCTAAAGAGGAGATGTGAACCAAATATAAATCATAAGGTTTTCAAGATTCTGTAACATAAGCTAATTTCAGCTTCAGGAAGTATCTTTAGATACCTACTAAATTAGGTTAATAGCCAGGTGGGGTGACTCATGCCTGTAATCCCAGCACTTTGGGAGGCCAAGGTGGGCAGATCACAAGGTCAGGAGTTCCAGACCAGCCTGGCCAACATAGTAAAACCCCAACTCTACTGAAAATACAAAAATGAGCCGGGCATGGTGGTGGGTGCCTGTAGCCCCAGATACTAGGGAGGCTGAGGCAGGAGAATTGCTTGAACCCAAGAGTTAGAGGTTGCAGTGAGCCAAGATCGAACCACTGCGCTCCAGCCTGGGTAACTGACTGAGTGAGACTCTGACTCAAAAAAAAAAAAAAAAAAATTAGGTTAATACAGGAACTAATTCCTTTTAGCAATTATTCTTTCTTTCTTTTTTTTTTTTTTGAGACGAAATCTCAATCTGTCACCCAGGCTAGAGTGCAGTGGCGCAATCTCAGCTCACTGCAACCTCCACCTCCCAGGTTCCCGCAAGACTCCTGCCTCAGCCTCTCAAGTGGCTGGGATTACAGGTGCGCACCACAACAACTGGCTAATCTTTGTATTTTTAATAGAAACAGAGTTTCACCATGATGGCCAGGCTGGTCTCAAACTCCTGACCTCAGATGATCCACCCACCTCAGCCTCCCAAAGTGTTGGGATTACAGGTGTGAGCCACCCTGCACCCAGCCCCTTTAGCAATTATTCATTGACAATGTGATTCTACAGATAAAAATTATTATAGAAGCAACAAAGTAATTTTTACAGTTTTCAATAACCCACTCTACAGCCTAGAACAGACTTCATTTCATTTCTTGCTCAGCATAATTACGACCCACCTTCCTGAATGTTTTCCTCCCATTCTTGTCCTCGCCATACAATATATTTCAAAGGGATGGATTCTTTCTGGAGCCATAAAGAATAGACTTGAAAACTACTTGTGTAGTTCAAATGTTTGTTTAAAAACTATATGCCCCCAATTATTTTTATTGTTTAAGTGCACATCTTAAATT
The DNA here is from genome assembly GCA_963574635.1 of Cheracebus regulus. Lineage (NCBI taxonomy): Eukaryota > Metazoa > Chordata > Mammalia > Primates > Pitheciidae > Cheracebus > Cheracebus regulus. The sequence continues at coordinate 8,177 of CAUYQU010076612.1, forward strand.
AGAAAACCCTTGATTGTTTGGATTATATTATTCTTAGTTGTAAAGAGAAAGCTAGAGTTGTTTGTAATCATAGAATCACCTTTTGGGAAGACAGTATTTTCAGGAAAATGCTCTAATAAATTCAACCTCATTCTTAAATGTTGGGTTTATTCTTGAACCAGTTAATTTGTCCATCTATTCATTTAATAAAGACTTATTAAGTACTTATTTCTTTTTCCAGCTTTATTATGGTATAATTGTCAAAAATTATATATGTTTATGCTGTACAACATGGTGTTTTGATACATGTGTACATTGTGAAATGATTATCACAATCAAGCTAGTTAACATATGCATCAGTTCACATAGTTATCTTTTTTTGTGGTTAGAATCTTTAAGATCTACTCTTTTCGTAATTTTCTTTATAAAAAATTTTTTAAAATTTTTTCTTTTTTTAATTTTTAATTTTTTTTTTTTTTTTTAAAGACAGGGTTTCACCATGTTGGTCAGGCTGGTCTTGAACTCCCGACCTCAGGTGATCCACCCACCTTGGCCTCCAAAGTGCTTGGATTACAGGCATGAGCCACCATGCCCAACCTTCTCTTAGTAATTTTCATATATGAAAAACATTATTAAGTGTAGTTACCATGCTGTACAATACATCACCAGGGTGTCTAGTTTTTAAGGAAATGCTAATGATTAAAAAAGAATTGTGTAGAGATGGGGTCTTGCTATTTTGGCCAGGCTAGTCTCAAACTCCTGGCCTCAAGCACTCTTCCTGCCATAGCCTCCCAGAGTGCTGGGATTACAGGTATGAGCTACTGTACCTGACCCCAGTGATTTTTCATGTTTAATGTGTTAACTTGACATAACACTATTAGAAAGAATAAAGGATCTCTCCTATTTATGTAGAGCTTGTGTTTCACGGAGTGCTCCCATATTAACTCTCATATGATACTTAAATCAGTAAGCTTTTAGTTACCTTTTTAAACCTGAAATTAATTTGGTTCTTTCTTTCCTAAACAGGATGGGAAAGTGTTCACATTTGGAGACAATAGCTCTGGGCAGCTGGGATACAGCCCCACTCCTGGGAAGAGAGGTCCACAACTTGTGGAAAGAATTGATGGCCTAGTTTCACAGATAGATTGCGGGGGGTAATAGGCTTCTTCTTTTTTTTTCTTTGCATGTGTAGAAAATGTTATATTTTATTACTTAGAAATGACTCATATGGAATGTTATCAAACCTTAAAACCCAAAATATGTGGCTGCTCTTTTTATAGAGCGTTTTCCTGCCTGAAAATTTACTTATTTCAAATATAGTTTAATTTTCCAGTTTTTCCATCTTTATTCTAGATATTTTATTTATTTAATAAGAAATAATTGTTTCTGCTAATAAGAAATACTTATTTCTTAAATAAGAAATAAATAGTTCTACTGTGTATAGAATACCTTACCAGATGCTGGAGGATGGGAAGTAGGTTGATGAAAATAGCAGAGCTTTCCTGCTTAAGTTGATGAGACAAAATTAAATTAATGTAATCTCACATGTGCAGAAGATGATGTATATTCGCATATATATTCAGAGTTCTGCATAACCTAATTATAAGGACACTTTGAGTATTTAAATATCTACCCAATGCATAAAATACCCAATGCAAAAAATGCCCGCATTTAAAACACAAATGATAGAAACCATAAAGACCCATCAATAACCTTCTATTTTTAAGATTAGTAGTAAGTAAATATTGACTCACCATCTGTTTAGCCACATCCTTTGATGGCCTCCAATACTGACATTGTGATAAGAGAAGTGGGTACTTAGTAAAAGTAAACTGGGTTTCTGTGTTTGTTATTTTGTGTTAAGGGATATCATCTTTCTCAAAAGCCATGAGTGCCTCAGTCTTCATTATGGTATATTCTCTCTTCTCTAGTGATCACACCCTTGCATATGTGCACACCACTGGTCAGGTGGTATCTTTTGGTCATGGACCAAGTGACACAAGCAAGCCAACTCATCCAGAGGCCCTGAAAGAGAACTTTCACATTAGATGCTTGATTTCTGCTGATGGTATGAGTCCCATTAATTCATGATTTTTGTTCATCAATGCCACTGGAGGAGAACTAGTATTCAGCTTCCTTGCAAAGGATCCCACAGAAATGTAGTTCACCTAGTACTTTTATTTTATATATGTACATTGTGCATTTTTTCTTATGCAGTGAATCTTAGGGTATTTGGTAATCATTTATAAAGTTTAAGGTAAGTTCAAGACCAGCCTGGCCAACATGGTGAAACCCATCTCCACTAAAAATACAAATATTAGCCTGGTGTGGTGGTGCAAGCCTGTAATCCCAGCTACTCAGGAGGCTGAAACGGGAGAACCACCTGAACCCAGGAGGTGGAGGTTGCACTGAGCTGAGATTATCCAGCCTGGGCAGCAGGTCAAGACTCCATCTCAATAAATGAATGAATGAATGAATTAATTAATTAAAGATTAAGGTAATACAGAAGAAGAACCTAACTTAATTACTTATGCATCAGAACAATACACTTTTTTCCCACAAAGTGAAAGCAAGTTTATTAAGAAAGTAAAGAAGCAACCAGAACAATACACTTTTATATATTTAATCAAATGTCTTGTAAAGCATGGCCACCTGGCTGCATTATGCAAGTGCATGAAAACCTAAATTTTAGGCTAAGTGAATATATGACATGTAATCTGATCAAAACTAATCTTTTATTTCAATATGATGGGTGAAAGAAAAAGAAAAAAATTATTATTTTGTGTGTTTGTAGTCAAAATCCATTTAAGAGAACATAAATTGCCGGTAAGTGAGTATATTTGGCTTGATGTATTTATCAGATTTATTTTTTATTTCTAAAAACTCTAAGCATGGATTTATGACTTTCTTTAGACCTCGTGGATGTTCAAGTCAAACACATTTTTGCTGGAAAATATGCAAACTTTGTGACAACTCATCAGGTATCTATTATATTTTTCGTTCCTTTTAAAAATTATTTTTTTCAAGATTGCACAGCAGTATTTGAAATACTGTATTATTCATATATATTCAGGTGTTTTACTAAAAAATTAAGGTCCTGTATTCAAATACTTATGAAAAATATTACATAATTCTCACTTCCTTATTTGTCAACGTTCCTAACAGATTAGACCTCACCACCACCATTTCAGATTTCTTTTTTCTTTATTGGCAAGTGGTATGTTGACTTTGCATCATGTAAATGCGCATACAGATGTAACTTTTATCAACAGCAGCTGTTTCCATCTTCATGAGGGAACTGAATTTTCCCTGTCCAGAGTTGTCAAGGAAGGGTTTCTGAGATGTCCTACAGGGAATGCCTCCTTGAGGGGAAGGATGGCCATGTGTGCGAGTTTGTAGGGGTGTGTGTGGCAAGGGTGGCTTGCAGAGTCTCAGCTGTCCTCTGTTGCAAAGGTTGCGTCATTGAGTCCCCAACTCAAGTTTATTGCTTAATAAAAGTAATGATGATAAATAACAGTAATAACTAATTTTAACTGTAGTCATCATGTGTCAGGCACCAAAGTCCTTCAAATAGACCAAAATGTTTAATGCTCATATCACCTCTCACTGATACGATTTTTCACATTTTACAGATGAAAAAACTGAGCCTCAAAGAGGTGAATTTATTCAAAGTTGCACTGGTAGTAAGTGGTAGAGCTGGATTCAGATCCAGGCAGTCGAAACCAATAGCTTACACCATTATCTACCATGCTTGGTGCCTTCCTAAGTGTTAATAGGAGGGATTTTATTATTACATTTCTGGGTGAGTTTGGAAGTATCTTTGTGGGGGGAAAAAAGCCTTCATAGTTATTTTTCTAATTTGTGCTTTTTCCTGTTATCAGGAATGTTTTAAACTTGACATTTAGAACTTGACATTTAAAACATTCCTGATAACAGGAAAAAGTACAAATTAGAAACATAATAGTCCCTGGCACAGAAGGTGGTCAGAGGCAAAGGTTTCTGTGCTGCTGGGACAGTTAAGAGACTATACTTTGGTTGCTCTATCATAGCCATTCAATCAGCCACTCAACAAAAATTGAGAGCCTTTTATATATCAGGCTCTGCTCTTGGTGCCTGGGGCGAAAGAGAATAAATCATACAGACAAGGTTGCCCTCATTCATAGCATTTGGACTTCACAGGCAGGGCTGGACCATAAATATGTAAATGCAAAATAAGATTGTATTAGAGGCCTGGCATGGTGGCTTATGCCTGTAATCTCAGCACTTTGGGAGACCAAGGCGGGTCGATCACTTGAGGTCAGGAGTTCAAGACCAGCCCGGCCAACATGGTGAAACCCTATCTCTATTAAAAATACAAAAACTAGCCGGGCATGGTGGCACGAGCCTGTAATCCCAGCTACTCAGGACGTTGAGGGAGGAGAATTGCTTGAACCCAAGAGGTGAAGGTTGCAGTGAGCTAAGATTGCACCACTGTATTCCAACTTGGGGCACAGAGCAAGACGCCATCTCAAAAAAAATTGTGTTAGACAGTGACAAGTACTCTGAAGAAAACACATCGATTGTTTGAGATTGACGTGGTGGGCTTCTTTAGAAATGTCTGTCAGGAAAGGCCTTGTAGAGGCTGTGACCATTAAACAGAGATTTTAGTCATGCTTAGGTCCAGAAAAAGAATGCACAGAGCAGAGGGAACGACACGCAGAAAGGCTGTGAGGCAAGAATGAGTTTGGTGTGTGTGACAGAAGGTCAGTGAGGCAGAAGCGTAGCAGGAAAGGACAAGGAGCTCTATGAGTTGGAGCCGGTGCTGTGAGATGGGGCCAGCTATGTGAGGAGGACCCACCTGAAATGTGTTTAGAAAGGAGACCTAGAGACTGAGCTGGGTACCTGAATGTGGGGCTCAGGGAGGATGCTGGCATTGGAATATAAACACAGCAGTTATCAACCCACAAATGGGATGCAAAGCCAGGGACCTGGATGAAAGTTCACCTAGAGAGAGAGTGAAAATGAGAAGAGAAGGGGGACAGAATTCCTCTCATGAGGAACTTCTCCATTAGAGGTTAGCCAGTGGAGGAGGAACCAGAAAAAATGATTGAGAAGGACCAGTTTCTGAAGAAGATAAAATCAGGAGAGGCTGGCCAAGCAAGCCAAGAGAAGAAAGCACCTGTACAGAGGTCCTCTCGTGTGTGTGTGTGTGTGTGTGTGTGTGTGTGTGTGTGTGTGTGTGTGTGTGTGTGTGTGTAGACAGGGTCTCACTCTGCTACCCAGGCTGGAGTCTCAGCTCACTGCAGCCTCAGATTCCTAGGCCTAAACCATCCTCCTCAGCCTCCCAAGTAGCTGGGGTGCACACCACCATGCCCAGCTAACTTTTGTATTTTTTTGTAGAGATGGGGTTTCGCCATGTTTCTCGGGCAGGTCTTGAACTCCTGAGCTCAAATGATCTGCCCACCTTGGCCTGGCACAGTGCTGGGGTTACAGGTATGCACCACCACACCTGGCTCTCAGTAGTACTTCTCATCTACAGTTTTGCTTTTCACAGTTTCAGACCCACATTCAACCGTGGTCCAAAAATATCAAATGGAAAATTCAGAAATAACTCATAAGTTTTAAATCACATCTTCTGGGTAGTGCGATGAAATCTCACACCATTCCACTTTGTCCCTTCATCACAAGAAGTAGGGTGACTACAATATAATAAGCTATTTTGAGAAAGAGAGAGGGGTACCACATTTACATAAGTTTTATTACAGTAAATTGTTATAATTATTTCATTTGATTATTAGTTATTGGTATTAATCTATTACTGTGCTTAATTTATACATTAAACTTGATCATATGTATGGATGAATAGGAAAAACATATGAGGTTTGATACTATTTATAGTTTCAGGCATCCACTGGGGGTCTTGGTGGAACACATCCCCCGTGGATAAGGGAGGACTGCTGTATTTCTGGAAGGAGAAAGTGGCCAATTCTGTCAAATACAGCTGAGTGGTCAAGTAAGAGGCACGCACAGTTTATTTTTGCTTTGATGAGATTGTGTTATTGCAGAGAGAAGAGGAGACCTGACGCGAGTGGGCTGGGCGGAGAATAGAAGGAGAATAAGTGCAAACAATGCCTGTGACAACCCCGAGAAATTTTGATGCTAAGGGGAGTAGAGAACCATGGGAGGGGTTCTGATGCTGCATAGGAGTGCGTAATTGTAGAAGCAATGTCTGAGAGTAGGAGAGAGGAAGCAGAATCTAATGCATAACTGAAGGGTTTGAACAGATATATCTATTTTGCTGTAATAAGGAACGGTACAGGTGAAGGTAGGTTGATGGTGGGAAGGTGGTTCGTTCTTGCTTAACTGCTTCAATTTTCAGTGATGCATGAGGCAAGCTCCCCATCTGAGCATGAACAAGCAGAGGAGTGTGAAAGGTTTAGGAAGAAAAGGAAGTGTTGCGATAGCTGTCTTAGAGAGGGAAAAAGCAGTTACCTTTGGAATTGATTAGACAGCATCAGGTGCCCATTTGAAACCTGTGGTCACAGACTTAGAGTGCAATCAGTCTGCACAGTTGTGCAGCTTTCTCCAGTGATGTTAGGCTGCTTCGGTTGGGTTTTGGAGTAATCCGGAGTCAAGTTTAATTACAGATGGGATTTTGCTAGGTAAGTACAATAGGAAATGGACAAAAGAGTTATAGGTGTGATTATAGTGATGAACCATGGAATCTAAGCTGGGTAAGGAAGATGAAGGAGGGTGATGTATCGTGGACAAACAACAGGGCTAATGGATTGGAGATCCCAGTGCACAAAAGAATCTTGGACTGCGGGTTTTACTCTAAAGGAGGTGAATCTGAAAGATGGTGTATGACGGTCAGAGGAGAGTATTTCCAGTAGAAATTTAGAAGGTGGAACAATTGATGATTATAAAACCCAGCGTCTCACCTATATCTAGGGCAGTGGTTTTCAACTAGGGGTGATTTTGTGCTTCAGGAAACATTTGGCAATGTCTCAAGACACTGTAGTTTGTCATAAGTAGGGGAGAGCATGGCATTGGAAGTGGCTGCTGCTGGCATCTGGTAGGCAGAGGCTGGAATGATGCCGCTGAGCATCCGATGATACACAGGACAGCTGCTCACAACAAAGAGTTGTTTGACCCAAAATATCAATAGTGTCAGTTTAGAAACCCTGGTCCAGGGCATGTGTAGCTGGAGTGGGGCAGAGGAAGAGTGGAGATAATTAAGAATTGAGAGATGAAGGTGGGAGATAGATAATGTTCATCAATTCTGAAGTTTCCAAGAGGGAGGGCAGGAAGGGTGACCTTGGGAATCATGATGTGAGGAAGACAGTCAGCAAGGTGCCGAAGCTTTCCATGAACGAAAGGGAATGACCAGGACATTGGGGGAAGATTACAAAAAAGGAGGAGGCAGATGACATAGTCTCATGCCATGCATTTGGGAGAAGCCAGGGATTTTGAAGCAGAAAAGAAAGAAATGGTCTGTAAGTCCCAAGAGGGAGCACTCATTGTCCCAAGTTTCCTGGGATGTAGGAGGAAAAAAACTCTTCCTCTTGATCAAACTACAAGGAAAACCCAGTACTCAGATCAAGAAGCTGAAGGGAACTTTAAGAGCCATGGTTACCTGTCTTTTTCAAGAGGTCTTTTATTTCAGCATTAAACCAAAACAATGCATAATTTCCTGGCTCATAACAAGTGTGGTGGAGGCATAGGTATAAGTTATAGCAGAGCACTAATGCCTCTGGAAGACTATATTGAAGATGGATTTTTCTTTCCAGACAGTGATTTTTGAAACCTCTGGCTGGGCTATTTGGTCTCAAGTATTATATGGAAGGATAGTTCTCCAAGGTGGTCCCCAAACTAGCAGCATTAGCGTCACTGGAGAATTTGTTAGATCCAAATTCCTGGGCTCAACCCTGACCTGTGGAATCAGAAACTATGGGGTGGAGCCCAGCAATCTGCTTTAATAAGCCAACCAGAATCTCCCACCATGTGATTCGTATGCACATTACAGTTTGAGAGTTACTGATATAAAAGTAAACACTTGTGGGTGATTAAAGGGAATCACAAAACTAATTATTGAGTGCCTACTATAATCTCAAAGCTTTGTATACCCACTATAATTTCATTTTAATAGGAACCCAGAGAAATAGGTATTATTATCTCTTTTTATTTATTGTGATAAATAAAAATGATTAAAAATCATTTTAAGTATATGATTTTAAGTATATGATTTTAATCATTTTAAGTATATGATTCAGTGGCATTAATTACTTTCACAATATTATACAACTTTTGCCACTATCCATCTCCAAGACTTTTTCCTCACCCCAAGCAGAGATTCTGTTATTATGAAATAATAATTCCCCATTCCCCCTCTCTGCCCCCAGCTTCAGGTAATCTTGACTCTACCTTCTGTCTCTATGAATTTGCCTATTCTAGATACTTCATGCAAGTGGAATCATACAATATTTGTTATTTTGCATCTGGCTTATTTTACTCACTTGTCTTCAAAATTCATCCACATTGTGTTTTTTTGTTTGTTTGCTTGCTTGTTTTGTTTTGAGACGGAGTTTTGCTCCTGTTGCCCAGGCTGGAGTGCAATGGTATGATCTGGTCTCACTACAACCTCCACCTCCCAGGCGCAAGTGTCCTGCCCCCGCCTCCCGAGTAGCTGGGATTACAGGCACCTGCCACTACCCCTGGCTAATTTTTTTTTCGTATTTTTAGTAGAGATGAGTTTTCACCACATTGACCAAGCTGGTCTCAAACTCCTTGACCTGAGGTGATCCACCTGCCTCGGCCTCCCAAAGTGTTGGAATTGCAGGAATGAGCTGCTGTGCCTGGCCAGAATTTCATTTCTTTTTAAGGCTAAATAATATTTCATTGTATGTATATTTTAAAAATCTATTCATCTGTTGATGAACATGAGTTGTTTCCATCTTTTGGCTATTGTGAATAATGCTGCAATGAATATTGATTTACTAGTATCTGTTTGAAGCCCTGTTTTCCATATATATATTTTTTTAATGTTTAAACTAAAGCTCAGACCAAGCAAAGTGGCCCAGGCTAGGAGGTGGAATAGCCCTACCCATCTGACGCCAAAGCTCCTCCCACCAAATGCTACGACCCAAGAGGACAGTGCCTATTTACCACCCATGCCAGATGATTTACTGTATAATTTACTACTGAACGTGTGTGTTCTTGATTATTCTTTTTTCCTTTCCTGAAGGATACTAGTTCCACAAGTGCTCCCAGGAAAACCCTGCCAGAAATAAGCCGAATTACCCAGTCCATGGCAGAAAAATGGATAGCAGTGAAAACAAGAAATACTGAACATGAAGTGGCTAAAAGGTGGCTCCGTCTGATAAATTATAAGCTGCTTTTATCTGGTTCTCAGGCCTTGGTCATTTTATCCTAAGAAAGAGGGTTTGGTTTTGTTGTGAAGGTATTTGTATTTTGATGATGATTCTCTTCTACAGCCTCTTAATGTCACTAGGTCTCGATGTACTCATTTACAGATACATGGAGGACATGTGATATCCCAGGTGCTGTAGGTGAGGGAGTTGCAGGAGGGAAAAAGCTTACAAAGCCTTCAATAAGGTGGACTGTTTTCATATATTCATAGTTCACCCTTTGGAGTTTTATGAGTTTTAGTCCTCACAGGGATAGGTTTTATTTAAACCTATATGACTTGAACAAATCAACTATAAGGAGTTTTGGTGAGATTTAGAAATAATATGAGCAAAGTATATCCAGGATTTGGGAGACTCTTAAGAGAGTAGTTATTTTCATTAATAATGATTGCACATTATCACTTACTTATTCAGACATTATAAGATTTTTTTTTTGTGATAGGACCTCTCTCACCCAGACTACAGTGCAGTGGCACAGTCATGACTCATTGCAGCCTTGAACTTCTGGACTTAAGTGATCCTCCCGCCTAAGCCTCCGAAACAATGGCAACCACAGGCATACACCACGAGGCCTAATTTTTTTTTTTTTCTTTCTGAGACAGGGTCTCACTCTGTCAACCAGACTGGAGTGCAGTGGCACAATCTCTAACACTGCCAGTGTTACCATTTCTCATTTCTTTGCTAGCCCATTCTCCTTTTTTTTTTTGATATGCAGTTTCACTCTTGTTGCCGAGGCCGGAGTGCAGTGGTGCAATCTCAGCTCACTGCAACCTCCGCCTCGTGGGTTCAAGTGATCCTCCCACTTCAGCCTCCTGAGTAGCTGGGTTTCTAGGCACGTACCACTATAGCCCAGCTAATTTTTGTATTTATAGCAGAGACAGGATTTCACCATGTTGGTCAAGCGGGATAATTTTTGTATTTCTTGTAAAGACAGGGTTTTGCCATGTTGCCCAGGCTGCAGACATAATAAGATTTAAAAGGCATGCTTTATAGTGTGTTGTGACTTACCCCTCGTTATTACTTTTACAGTGAAGTTAGAATGATATTTTCATCTCCTGCTTGTCTGACTGCGAGTTTTTTAAAGAAAAGGTAATACTTACATAAGATTTATCTTCATTTAAAACACTGGAAAATATGTTAAATGTTATGTTTCAAGTAAGTTTAATTTGTGAATTTTGTTATCCTTGCCTAGAGTCCAACACAGAGAACTTTGTAGGTTGTTAAATAATTCTTTCATTTTATAAAGTAATTTTCTGTTAGACCACCATAAGTTATAATTTCTAATTAATGTTGTTTACTTCCTTCATACTGCTTTGCTCTGTTGTCCAATTACAAGGAATGCTGTTTTTTCAGGATCTTTGTATATACAAGTGATCAACTAAATCTCACATTGCTTTAGTACTTAGAAGCCAAGTGTACACTTTACAATTTTTACTGTGTATGATCAATTAAAAAATATAGCTTATTTATGTTGTCTTTAACTCACTGCTACAGAAGAAAATCTGATTTTGCTCTATTTGGTTTAACATTTGGTCTGATCCAATAGTTTAAACAATTCCTTAAATGCTCAATATTTGGATCTTCTATTTCTGCTCCTTCCTCCAAGTTCTCCAATATGGCACCTGGGTGTAAAAGAGAAGAGAAGGAGAAATAGCAATGTGAAGGGGTCTTAGGTTGCCCTCTGCCTCTTTGGAGGTTGATGCCTTCCTGATCTGTCTGCAGCTGGTATAACTCATATGGGTTCTCCTTTGCCTGGTGAGGTCCTGTCCCTCCCTTGTTAACTTGGCCTTAAATTTGCTCACTGGTTCAAAATATGGTGATACCCATCTTGTACTCACTCCTGGCCACTAGGTGGTACTCACTTAACCTCTGTTGCTATTACTTGTTCTTGTCCAACCCCCTTGGCAGTCCCATTAGTTCTTAACCCAGCTGCATTCTCAGTCAGCTTTTGGGACTAGAGGAACTTGGATTCCAACAACTTCACCTCAGGCTAATTCTTGCTACATGTGGAAAAATCTTTTCTATGTACAGAGTATTATCTTCCTAATGTGAAAAAGTATCCATGCTTACTTCCCAGGAGTGAGGAACTCCTAAGATATCAAAGGCTGCAAAAGAGAATATATTTTAAAGGAGAAATTTATAATACTTTGTTTTAGTACTTGCATAAATATTTTAGCCCTAATATTACTATTGATCAGTTAATCTAGCAAGGAGAAAACCTTCCTTCCTTCCTTCCTTCCTTCCTTCCTTCCTTCCTTCCTTCCTTCCTTCCTTCCTTTTTGAGATGGAGTCTTGCTCTGTGGCCAGGCTGGAGTGCATTGGTGTGATCTTGGCTCACTGCAAGCTCTGCCTTCCGAGTTCCAGCAATTCCCCTGCCTCAGCCTTCCATGTAGCTGGGAGTACAGGCAGGAGCCACCACACCCAGCTAATTTTTGTATTTTTAGTAGAGACAGGGTTTCACCATGTTGTCCAGGATGGTCTCGATCTCCTGACCTCGTGATCTGCCCGCCTTGGCCTCCCAAAGTGCTGGGATTACAGGTGTAAGTCATTGCACTCGACTCATTTATTTAATTAATTTATTTATTTGATGAAGTCTCTGTCGCCCAGGCTGGAGTGCAGTGGTGTGATCTCAGCTCACTGCAATCTCTGCCTCCCAGTTTCAAGCAATTCTCCTGCCTCAGCCTTCTGAATAGCTGGGATTACAGGTTTGCACCACCATACCCAGCTAATTTTTTATATTTTTTGGTAGAGATGGGGTTTCACCATGTTGACCAGGCTGATCTTGACCTCCTAACCTCAAGTGATCCATCCACCTCAGCCTCCCAAAGTGTTGGGATTACTGGTGTGAGCCACCATACGCAGCCTCTTTTTTTATTTTCGTTATTTTTATTTATATTTTTGAGACAGAGTCTCTCTCTGTCACCCAGGCTTGAGTTCAGTGACATGATCTTGGCTTACTGCAGCCTCTGCCTCCTGGGTTCATGTGATTCTCCTGCCTCAACCTCTTGAATAGCTGGGATTATAGGCATGCACCACCACACCCAGCTAATTTTTTTGTATTTTAGTAGAGACAGGGTTTCATCACGTTGGCCAGGCTGGTCTCAAACTCCTGACCTCAAATGATCCACCCACCTCAGCTTCCCAAAGTGCTGGGATTACAGACGTGAGCCGGGACTTTTTTTTTTTTTAATTTTTAGAGATGAGGTCTTGCACTGTTGCCCATGATGTAATGCAGTAGTTTGATCATAGCTCACTGTAGCCTTGAACTCCTGGGCTTGAGCTATCCTCCCATCTCAGCCTCACCTGTAGCTGGGACTACAGGTGTGCACCACCATGCCGGGCTAATTTTTTATTTTTTTGTAGAGACAAGGTCTCTTCTATGTTGCCCAGGCTGGTCTCGTGAACTCATGGCCTCAAGCAATCCTCCTACATTGGCCTCCCAAAGTGTTGAAATTATAGGCATGACCCACTGCAGATGGCATACAATATTTGATAATGCATTATTTTAAAATTGTTAGGCTTATTGAATGCTGGCCTCTCAAATATCACTAAAACAACTTGTTGATAAGACAGGCCAGAGAGAACAGCACACCTAGAAAAAGCTTTGGTAGTGTTTCTGAGCAGAAAAACCAGGTCAGAATTTATTGACAATCGGGAGTTTGGTTTAAGGAGGTCTTTCAATGTGAGAGGGAATGCTGGAGGTTTGATCCAGACTGGGTAAATGACAACAATCCAGGATGGGTGGAAACAGCAAGGCAAGGATTTTGAGATAAGGGATTCAAAGATCTTTGGGCATAAACTGTTGATACTTTCCATTGAAGTGTTAGTGGGTCTTTCAGGAAGTTCCCGTGATGAACAATTGCCATTTGCCTGGACAAAAGTTTCCTGGAAGAGTAAAGTAAAAACAAACAAACAAACAAAAACAGTGGAATTGCAAAGTTCTGTAAATATAAATGGTAAGGAGGATGGGGGGTAGGTAGTTCTAGTTCTTAGTGTGCAAACTGAGTGTGGGGGCAGATGTTTTCCATTCTCAGACTCAGCACATAAAATTTTGTTAATACGGCAGCCCAAACTTGATGTAGCCACTATAGAGATAATAGATTATCTACTGTCTTTTAACAAGGAGAATGTAAACTATACATTTTTTATGTCATGTAAGTTGATTATTTTGAAAGAAGGCAAGCTATAAGAAGAAGGTTTATATCTTATATTTAATAAAATGAAACAACAGATGACATATGAACTTTAGAAATATCCCTTTCCCTCTGTTTATGTGGTTTCTTGCATTTCTTGTATCCAAAGAGGAACTGGAGAAACGACTTCCATTGCTGTGGACTTAGAAATGGCAAGAGATACCTTCAAGAAGTTAACAAAAAAGGAATGGATTTCTTCCACGGTAATAGCCAATGCTTACTTGAGATATAGAACAAATACGACTGCAGTTTAATTTTGTTGGAAGCTGGATGAGAGGGGACTATGACTGTAATTGCCCGATGGAATTCTTCCTGCCCACTGCAGAAACAAAAATCGACCCACTGAGACCATGACATTGTAGTAAGGAAAGAGTTTAATTGACATAAGGCTGGCCATGCCACGTAGGAGATAGAATTATTACTCAAATCAGTCTCCCTGAAGCTCACGCTTGTAGCTTAGGGGCTTTTCAAAGATAGTTTGGTTGGCAGGGGACTAAGGTAGGGAGCATCTGACCAGCTGAGTCAGAGATGAAATCATAGGGAATAGAAGCTGTCCTCTTGTGCTGAGTCAGTTTCTGGGTGGGGGCCACAGGACTGGTTGGTGGGTCCAGGTGGGGTCATCTAGTTTTCAGAAATGCAAAAACCTGAAAAGACATCTCAAAAGGCCAATCTTAGGTTCTACAATAATGTGTTATTTGCAGGAATAATTGAGGAAGTTGCAAATCTTATGACCTCCAGAATAATGGCTGGTGATTATTTAGAACTCAAGCCCTCTCATCCTAACTTGGTGGCCTTTCATTAGTTTTACAAGAATAATTCCTTTTTTGGGACTGGCTGTTATCATTTAAACTATAAACTAAATTTCTCCCAAAGTTAGCTTGGCTCATGCCCAAGAATGAGAAAAGACAGCCAACCTGTGAGGCTGGCAGCAAGATAGAGTCAACCATGTCAGATTTGTCTTACTGTCATACTTCTGCAAAGGTGGTTTTATGATTGGGGCTGACATTTATTTTCTTAATGAACCCCTTAAATGTACAATACATACAACATTTTTATTTTCAATATAAGAAGAGCAATGCTTGAGAGGTGGATAATCTCTACCATGATGTAGGAAAAGAGCATTGGTTTGGGAAGCAGGACCTTATCCTGGACTGATAAACTGAAAAGCCCCTTCTCTATTCTGAGATGAAACTCACATCTATTTGAGTTGAATCTCTATTACTACCTCATCCCTTCTCTTTGGGTCACATTTTCTTTACTTGTTGAGTTCATCTTTAAAAGTTATTCCAGTTTAATATTATGTTATTCTGGGTTGTATTAGGAAGAAAACTTGCTTTTTGTCTACTGCTTCAGGTGTGAGTTGGTGGAGGGGTCGCTGCATATTAATAATTAACAGAATGCCTTAGTGCTCAGGATGCTATAGACTGGGTAGCTTAAACAACAGACATCTACTTCTCACAGTTCTGGAAGCTGGAAAGTCCAAGATCAAGATACTATCATGAGGTTTGGTGTCTGGTGTGGGCCCGCTTTTTGGCTCATAGATGACCATATTTTCAGTATCCTCACATGGCAGTGTGAACTCCAAATATCTAAGATGGGTCAGATAATTTAGAAAGTTTATTTTGCCAAGGTTGAGGACACATGCCCATGACACAGCCTCAGGAGATCCTGATGACATGTGTCCAAGGCGGTCGGAGCACAGTTTGGTTTTATAGATTTTCGGGAGACATGAGACATCAATCCACATATATAAGATGAACGTTAGTTTGGCCTGGAAAGGCGGGACAACTCGAAGCAGGGAAGGGGGCTTCCCGGTCTTTGGTAGATGATAAGAGAAAAATGGTTTTATTCTTTTGAGTTTCTGATTAGCCTCTCCACAAGAGGCATAAGATATGCATTTATCTCAGTGAGCACAGGGTAACTTTGAATAGAATGGGAGGCAGGTTTGCACTAAGCAGGCCCCAGCTTGTCTTTTCCCTTTAGCTTAGTGATTTTGAGGCCCCAAGATTTATTTTCTTTCACAGCAGAAAGGGCAAAGACGCTCTCTGGGCTCTCTTTTGTCAGGGCCCTAATCCCATTCATGAGAGCTCCAATTTTTTGAGATGGAGTTTTGCTCCTTTTACCCAGACTGGAGTGCAATGGTGCGATCTTGGCTCACCACAACTGCTGCCTCCAGGTTCAAACAATTCTCCTGTCTCAGCCTCCCAAGTAGCTGGGATTACAGGCATGTGCCACCAGACCTGGCTAATTTTTGTATTTTTGGTAGAGATGGGGTTTCTCTGTGTTGGTTAGCCTCGAACTCCCGACCTCAGGTGATCCACCCGCCCTGGCCTCAAAGTGCTGTGATTACAGGTGTGAGCCACTGTGCCTGGCCATGGCCTCACCTCTTAATACTATCATATTGGGAGTTAGGGTTTTAACATATTAATTTTGGGGAACGTATTTAGCCTATAGCACAGAAGGGGAAAAAAATAAGGTTTGCACACTTGCTTGTGGAGCATTCAGATGAAGAAGCTCTCTGAACAGCTAGGGATAAGAGTTTATAAACCAACTTGATGGAGGAAAGGGAGAAGGGAGAAAGGGCTCCTATGGGAAGAACAAATTGGATTTTATGGAGACAAATGGAAGGTATGACAGTTTGTGAGAATGTTTGTCTGTGCAATTTCTCATCCGCATGCAAGTCATCTGAGTGATTGGTCTCCTTTTTAGCAGTGAAGCTCCACAATGGAGGATGTACAAGAACTTCTTTCTAGAAGAGCCCTGCATTAGTTAGATAAAAGAAGCTCCAAAAAGGTGTCTTTCTGTATTGGCCATACCTCAAATGTCTTCAGTTAGTAAAATAATCTTTATACCATTTTGCTGGATCTGAGTAGTTCCTTATACTTGAAAGGGAAAGGGGGAAAGTGTTCCTTAATGTGTTGCAGATATAATAATATTTTCATTTTCAAGATGAAGTGATAATAGCAAATATTATGAAGTGTATTTTTAAAATAAATTTATTTAGGTGATATGGGAGATAATTTGGGGTACTCTTCCCAGTGTGAGTTCCAAGGGACAGTAGCTTCATGAAAAACCCCATTAAAAAGGGTTCTTGATGAAACAACTTTGAGAACACTGCCTACTATTATGGAATCATGATATGCACATTAGGAAATGAAAGGTTCTATGGCATCATACACTAAAAGAAATCTCTTTGACCCTATTTTTCTTGGAGTTATTTGACATTGTGATGCTGTTTTTCAGCATAACACTTGTACTGGCATTCCACAGAAACCATATTTTGCTAGACATGTGAAAAAATTTTTTAAGGAATTTTAATGTAATAAAAACAATATATAGTACATCATAGTTTATAGTTGCATATATTACTTATTTAACCTTATGAGAGGCAGACAATGTAATTCCAGAAGATAGATCTATTAGGTTGAATAAATGCAACTAGCTGCTGTAACAAACAACTTCCAAATCTCAGTGGCTTAACACAATAAAACATTTTCCAACATCCTAGTCCAACGAGGATTGGAGGTCAGAGGCAACTTTGCACAGGTTCATGCAGGGCTGACTCAGCCTTCTTTCCAGCGTCTGTAGGCCCTGGGGCAGTAAAATCCTCCACTCAATCTTTTGAGTTGGCTAGCAGATGAAGGAAGTGAGTATGGAAGTTCCCATTAGAGGTTTTAGTGGCCTGGCCTTAATGTGTCACGCATCACTTTCTCTCACATTAGGGAGGTAGGACTCAGTCACATGGCCCTGCCTAACTGCAGAGAAGCGGGGGCTGCCATCTTCCTGTGAACCCAGGAGGAAAATGAAAAATGACTGGCAAGGTGAACATATGGCATTTTGTCTGCCATGGTAGATTTTACTACCATGGTTCTGCCATGGACACCTTCTGGTTGAGTAATCTCTTTCCTCTAACTTCCTTTGAGTCTCTCCTTGCTCATCTGTAAAAACAAGGTAAAAACAAATAAAACAAAAGTTATCTTATAGGATTGTCGATAAATTAAATAAAATGATTTACATGAAATCACCTGACACATTGTAAGTATTCAATGAGTGTTCAAACAAATATAAATAATATCATACAGGTTTATTCCCACTAATATGTTTTTATATATGTCCTATTTTAAAAGTTTCTGGGCTGGGTACAGTGGCTTATGCCTGTAATCCTAGCACTTTGGGAGGCCAAGATGGGAGTACTGCTTGAGCCCAAGAGTTTGAGACTGGCTTGGGCAACATAGTGAGACACCATCTCTACATATAATTTTCTAAAATGAGCTGGGTGTGGCAGTGTACTCCACTTGGGAGTCTGAGGTGGGAGGATTGCCCGAACCCAGGAGTTTGAGGCTGCAGTGAGCTATGATTGAACCACTACACTCCAGCTATAATTGAGCCACTACACTCTGAGGTAAAACTTTAGCTCTGAATGAAATAAGTAATATAAAAATTTAGATTATCTTTGCTCTGAAAATTTGTCTATTCATATATGAGAAAACAGAAAAAAACAAAAGGATATTGTGTGTGGGGAGGAGAGGAGCTGGGGATAGCTTTTCCTTCTAGAAGGAGGAATACTAGTGTGACCTGTATACAACATTGCTTTTGAAGGGCTTTTATTAGTTTTGAATGCATAATTCACTCCATATATCCATGCTCATGGGATTTCATTTTATTTTCTTCAGGCAGCCTGATATAAAATGAGGAGGATGGCTCTCATGTATCACATCAAGGGCATTTGGGATGGAAGGAGTGATGGAGTTTCATCAATAGGTTTCAGAATGGCTAAGTGGTTATTCTAATTGGAACATGGTGGAGTGAAACCCCTAATTTCATAGCTTGCTTTTCACAATACTCTGTATCTAATATATCCTGGGTCTGTTCCCTGATCCTATTTTGAGCACAGATAACTACGTGTCTCGAGGACGATCTGCTCAGAGCTCTTCCGTGCCGTTCTCCACACCAAGAAGCTTTATCGGTTTTCCTCCTGCTCCCAGAATGTCCTGTGATGCATGACGCTAAGAACTGGAAGAACCTGGTGGTTCCATTTGCAAAGGCTGTGTGTGAAATGAGTAACCAATCTTTGCAAGTCCTGAGTAAGTTTTATGTAACTTTATCTGTACTCTCAATATAGAGTCACTCTCTGAAGTGTTGTAGCAAATTTTGGATTGAAGATTTCAAAAGAGACAAGTATTTGAGAACATGACATGTGAATTATTGAAAAGATTAATAATCTAAAGCTATTATAATTATTAATCTTATTATACAAAGCAGGTGAAGTTTTTAGACTTGGATGTGGCTTTAACATCAGAGTTTGGTAGCCACAAAGTATTCAATCAAGATAAATCCATACTTTAAAATTTTTGGCTCAGGTTATTTTGAAACTTTTGACATTTAGACCAGAGATAATGAAAAAACAAATGTTGAACTTTGTGTTATTATTTACTTTACTCAATACTGTGGTATGTCCTTTTATAGTTTTTAGTGAATATTGAAAGTTCAATGATTACTCAATAACCCAGTGGGGTATAGATGTTTATATACCCTTTTTACATAGAGGAGGGGGAGGTAGAGAATGTAGACAATTCTTTTGAAGAGTAGTAAATGATTATTAGGGAGAATGAGTGGACCCAGGAAACAGAAATTAACCTGTAAATGATTCTCCTTGGAATTGGAATGAGCCTAAGAGGCAGTCAAAAGACATTGTCTTTCGAAAAAGTATCTTCTCTGTGACAGATAATGAAATTTCAGAGATGGGATGAAAGGCAATTCTTTTCTCCGTGGTGGGTCCAGTCTTAAGGTAGATAAGGGAGTGTCAGAGAAAAGCCTCTTCCAGCATCTGCTGACCTTCAAGGGCCTTTAACTTAAAATAATCAGCATACCAGCATACTATATTTTGGGGTAAATTTCCCTGGGCTCCTTCACTTAAGAGATACAGAGGGCCAGGCATTGTAGCTTACACCTTAATCCCAGCATTTTGGGAGGCCAAGGTGAGAGGATCTCTTGAGTCCAGGAGGTCGAGGCCAGCCTGGGCAACATAGTGAGACCCCTTCACTACCAAAATTTTTTAAAAAATCAGCCATGCCTGGTGGCACACACCTGTGGTTCCAGCTACTTGGGAGCCTGAGGTGGGAGGATCACTTGAGCCCAGGAGTTTAAGGCTGTGTTACTGGAAAGGGGTCCCAATCCAGACCCCAAACAAGAGTTCTTGGATCTCACACAAGAAATAATTCAGGGAGAGTCTATAGAGTAAAGTGAAAGTAAGTTTATTATGAAAGAAGAGGAATAAAGAATGGCTACTCCATAGGCAGAGCAGCCCCTTGGGGCTGCTGGTTGCCCATTTTTATGGTTATTTCTTTATTATATGTTGAAAAGGGGGTGAATTATTCATGCCTCCCCTTTTTAGATCATAGAGGGTAACTTCCTGACATTGCCCTGGCATTTGCAAACTGTCATGGTACTGGTGGGAGTGTGGCAGTGAGGACAACCAGAGGCCATTCTCGTTGCTGTCTTGGTTTTGGTGGATTCTAGCTGGCTTCTTTACTGCAAGCTGTTTTATCAGCAAGGTCTTTATGACCCATATCTTGTGCCAACCTCCAGTCTCATTCTGTCATTTAGAATGCCTAATTGTCTGGGAATGCAGCCCAGTAGGTCTCAGCCTTATTTTACCCACCCCTATTCAAGATGCAGTTGCTTTGGTTCAAATGCCTCTGACAGCTGCAGTAAGCTATCAGCACACCACTGCACTCCAGCCTGGGTGACAGAGCAAGATCCTACCTCAAAAAAAGAAAACAAAAAGGTACAGAGGATATGTACAACGAAATGTAAGCCACCCAGTTCCCCTCCCAGAGGTAGCTGCAAGTTCTAGTTTCTTGTATAACCTTTGAAAGATGCTCTATAAATATAAGCACACAAATGTATTCTTTCTGTTTTTAATGGTAGCAAATTATTAAAGTTTCTCTTCCACAACTTGCTTTCTCTCACTAAACAGGATATCATGGAGATCATTCCATTAGAGAATGTATAGAACTGCCTCATTCTATTTAATGGCTGAAGAATATTCTAGTGTGAAGCATTTCATTGTACATATATAAATTTACACAAGCAGGAAAAATTCCAGAAAGCAAAATCACTAAGTCAAATTGTATGTACATTTTAATTTTGAAATATTTTGCCAAATGACCCTCTACAGAATCAGGGTCATCATGTCACCCAACTTGGTTATCATTCACACTGTAGTCTATATAAATTGCACTCCTAGAGTTGGGCAACCTGTCAGTAGTGACAAAGGATATATTAATTTACATTTCATCAGTGATTATGAGAGTATCAATATGCATACTTTCCAACCATGTTATCAAACTTTGATCTTTGCCATTCTGAGAAAAAAACCTTTTAGTTTGAAGTTGAATTTTTCTTATCAAGAGTGAGGTTGTGCTGGTTTTCATATATCACAGATCTCTTTGTATATCATATTCTGTGAACTCTTATTATAGGACCACCAGATTTGATTTCCCATTGCACAGTAACAGACCAATACACTGAAACAGTAGGAGTTGCAACAGAGGAAGAATTTAATAATTGTAGGGCAACCAAATTAGGAGATGAAAGGAAACCTCAAATATGCCTCTTCAAAAGGTTTGTGAATGGGGTTTTTTAAGGGGTCTGGACACAGGTGATGGCCTAAGTGTGGTGATCACTGATTGGTTGAGAAGTGAGGGGTAAAGTCAGGGATAGGGAGATGAAGAAACCACATTCCTGTGCTGAGTCAGTTCTTAGGTGAGGGTCTTCAGACCAGTTGGTATCAGCCATTCTGTTGGAATTCATGATCTGGAAAATGCCTTAAATAATTCTTGGGTTAAAAGGTCCAGTGTCAGAGATTTATCTGTAGGAACGATGGGAAAGCAGGTGCACAGTATGCTGTGTGAGGGTTAGTTTTCAGCTCAGGAAAGTGGGTTGAAGTGCGCCAGCACACCCTAGTCAATGACAAACCATAATTCTGCATAAACCCTGGCTTATAATTCCCATTAAGAATGTGAGAGTGGTTTTGCTATTGTTTTTCCTTCTTTGCTCTTTTCCCATTGGTTGTTAATATATTTTTTTTTATTTTAGAAGCTTTTTAATTATTAAGGCAATTAATCCTTTATCAATAATATGAATTACAAGTATTTAGGCTATGAAAAAATGTTTTTTTTTTTTTACTTTGTGGTATTTTTGCCATGCATAATTATTTTTTAAAATTTTAATTTAGCCTACTATATTAATGTTTTATTTTATGGTTTCTGGATTTGGGGTCATACTTAAAAAATTATAACTAAAATAATTCCCATCCCCTTACTATAATTTTTGTTATTTCATTTTTATATTTAAACATTTGATCCATATGAAGTTTATTTTGGTTAAACATTTTTTTCTAGATCAGTTTCTAATTTTTCTCACACATTTATTGAATCTTTTTCATTCCCACTAATATGCAATGCCATTTATTATATATTAAAGTCTCATGTGCATTTGAGTCTACTTATCAAATCTCTCTGTGTCTGCTTTTTATATATCTGGGTAATACTGTTTTAATCATATTAGCTTGATAGTGTATTTTAACATCAAATGGATTTGTTTTCTGAGAATTTAGAGGTTCCACATTCCAAATCCATGTTGCAATCCAGTAATATTAAAATGTAATTATTGGCTATTTTTAAAACTACATGGCCATGTACCAGGTGTTCATAAAATCTAAAAACATAGATAATATCTTTTCATTTTTTAAAGATTAAAAATGTCCGGCCAGGCGTGGTGGCTCATGCTTTGGGAGGCCAAATCCCAGCACTTTGGGAGGTAATCCCAGCACTTTGGGAGGCCAAGATGGGTGATCACAAGGTCAGAAGTTGGAGACCAGCCTGGCCAATATGATGAAACCTGGCTCACTAAAAATGCAAAAGTTAGCCAGGTGTGGTGGTGCACACATGTAGTCCCAGCTACTCCAGAGGCTGATGCAGAATTGCTTGAACCCGGGAGGTAGAGGTTACAGTGAGCCAAGATTGCGCCACTGGGTGACAGAGCAAGACTCCGTCTCAAAAAAAATAAAATAAAATGTCCTTGATGACATTATGTATGTGTGTCTGTGTTTTTGTATTCACCTATATGTTTTCAGATTTTATAGATACACTATACAATTGTCGGTTTGAAAATTGTGAAGTCAATCAATTAGGCATAAAAGTGAATCATCAAATAATTTCTCCAAATCTTGAATTTGAGTTTTTTAAATTCTAATAATAATAAGGGGGAAAAAATTCCACATCTGTGAGCATTAAGTGTTGTCCAGGATGTACTTTAAAAAGATATTTATAAATGATGCTATCAGAAATATAAAATATCTATCTTGTACATTAAAGAACCCAGTAGAAACTGAGGGATTTGGGGGATGGTAGGAAAATAATATTTATCATGGCTAATTTTACACCCCCAGAGAAGTGTTGGGCATTTTTGCAAGAATCTTCTCTGAGCCTGCTGGTCCAGATGCTTAAAGCAGCCGTCATCTCTCAGCTACGCCATTGGACTGCAACTGAACAGGATCACTGTAATATTAAAGCTCTTTTAGGAATGATGAAAGAACTTCATAAGGTAAGGGTTCTTCTAAAGGAATACATATACTACTTTATTTAATTAAAATCCCTTAAATCTCAACCATTGGACTTCTAAGAAGTGCAATAAAAATCATGAGTCATCAAATATTTTTTAAAGGAATGTAGGAAAGGGAAATGTTCAGCATAAAAGAATTAGGGATTAAAAGTTGAGAAACTTTTGAAGACTTAAGATGTTTTGTAATGAACTTCTTTCATTAAGGAAAAGTACACTTCGTCTGTAATTCTATCTGCTCTGGAAGCTGAGGTGGGAGGATGGTTTGAGCCCTGGAGTTTGAGGCTGCAGTGAGCTAGGATTCTGCCACTGTACCCTAGCCTGGGTGACAGAGCAAAATCATGTCTTAAAAAAAAAAAGGAAAAGAAAAGTACATTGAAGGTACTGCTACATGTAACAGCATACAGCAACATGGATGAATCTCATCAACATACTGATGCACAAAAAGTACACCAAAAATTACACTCTATGGCTTCTTTTGCATGAATTTTAAAAACAGAGCTAATCTATAATGACGGAAAGCAGAATGGTGTTACCTCTTGGGAAAGGCAGTTGTCTTGGAAGAAGCATAAGGGAACAACCTGAGGCATAGGTAAGCACCTGGACAGTACTTACCCAAATAAGTATGTATGTAAAACCTCACCAAGATGCACATTTAAGATTTATGAGCTTGCGAGGTATGGTGGCTCACTCCTGTAATCCCAGCACTTTGGGAAGCTGAGGCAGGTGGATCAGCTGAGGTCAGGAGTTCAAGACCAGCCTGACCAACATGGAGAAACCCTGTCTCTACTAAAAATACAAAATTAGCCAAGCGTGGTGGCATATACTTATAATCCTAGCTACTCAGGAGGCTGAGACAGGAGAATCACTTGAACCCGGGAGGCAGAGGTTGCGGTGAGCCAAGATCCTGCCATTGCACTCCAGCCTGGGCAACAAAAGAGAAACTCTGTCTGGAAGAAAAAAAAAAAAGATTTATGAAGTTAGTGAATGTATTTTGTAAGAAGAAAAACCCAGAATCACATAGAAAAACCCTCCCTCAAACTAGGAGCAAGCCAAAAGACCAAAAAATGACTAGAACAAGCACAGCCTGATGAGTAGATGTGTCTATTAGGACTTACGTACAAGACACTCCTGGACTTCTGGATGGCAACAGGATAGCTCTAGAGATCCATGCTGCCTCCCATCTCTAAGCTGCTTTTAAGTGAATTTTCTGGGTCAAAGAGCTATGGCGTTTGAACCATGAGACTGTTTGTCTTGGTAGGTTCTCAGATACCCTCCAGGATGTTCGGGTTCTTAGGGATACCTGCTCCTCAGCTGGGCACCATGGCCTTGGCTCACTGCCTGGCCTTCAGGGTTAAGGCACTGGACACCCTTAAGTAACTTGGTGGGGGGTCTATCACACTACGAATGTGTGATTTTTTTTTTTTTTGAGATGGAGTCTAGCTCTGTCGCCCAGGCTGGAGTGCAGTGGCATGATTTTGGCACACTGCAACATCTGCCTCCTGGGTTCAAGTGATTCACCTGCCTCAGCCTCCCAATTAGCTGGGATTACAGGCACCCGCAATCACACCTCGCTAATTTTTGTATTTTTAGTAGAGACAGGGTTTCACCATGTTGGCCAGGCTGGTCTCAAACTCCTGACCTCAAGTGATCCACTCACCTCGGCCTCCCAAAGCACTGGGATTACAGGTGTGAGCCAATGCACCCAGCCCATATATGTGGTTTATAAATGAAACATATATGTTTTATTTGTAACTTACTAAAAATTAAATAAAAAGAAAGAGTCGGGTGCAGTGGCTCACGCCTGTAATCCCAGTACTTTGGGAGGCACAGGCGGGCGGATCACCGGAGGTCAGGAGTTCCAGACCAGCTTGACCAACATAGTGAAACCCGTCTCTACTAAAAATACAAAATTAGCCAGGCATGGGGGTGTGTGCCTGTAATCTCAGCTATTCGGGAGGCTGAGGCAGGAGAATCGCTTGAACCCGGGAGGCGGAGGTTGCAGTGAGCCGAGATCACACCATTGCACTCTAGCCTGGGCAACAAGAGCAAAACTCTGTCTCCAAAGGAAGAAAAGTTCACAGAGGACTATGGCCCAAACAAAGAAAGGGCCCAATGGATACTGCTATATCAACTCAGTCTGTCGATATCAGAATATTTGCTAAATCCACGGTAGGCCATTAGGATTTGGTATCCACATTCTCTACGGCTGTGTCAACATTAGGGTCACCAAAAATGCAGTTTGTTTTAGTAGAGTTATCTGAAGTCAGTGGTATCCAGTAGTCACTGAGCTTGGTTACATCATCCTCATTCTGCCTTGGATGGTAATTCCAATAAATAGAAATCGGACTGGGCTCTTGACTAGATCTAAAGATGGACATAAGCATGTTACAGGGGAGTATCTGAATTCCCACAGTGATCAGTGATTCACAGAAGAGCTCTTAAATTCCAGAGGTGTAGACCAGAGTAATGAGTACTAATGTCAAAGGCATCTAGGGCAGCACTTCTCAAACTTTGATATGCATATAAGTTATCTGAGATCTTGTTAAAAAATGCAGATTCTGATCCAGTAGGTCTGGGTGGTGTCTAAGATTCTGAGAAATTCTTAAGTGATGTCATTACTGATACTCCAAGGATTTATGCTTTGATGTTCTTGTGCCTAGGAAGAAAAGCTATTAAACTAATTAATAATGAATTACTGATTAAGACCATTACATTGTAATTTACTGTCTTAAGCTGCAATTAGTAAACATAATACTTGATCCCAGTTCCAGAATGGTCTCTAGCATTGTGGACAAGTGGAAGACTATATTTGTTTTACTAATGTTGTGATAGAGAATGCATAATATTAGGTCATGCTAACTTCAGACATACATCC
The DNA here is from genome assembly GCA_963574635.1 of Cheracebus regulus. NCBI lineage: Eukaryota > Metazoa > Chordata > Mammalia > Primates > Pitheciidae > Cheracebus > Cheracebus regulus. The sequence goes on from CAUYQU010076612.1 coordinate 34,258, forward strand.
TGGGACCCAAACATTGTCATCAACCCTCTCTCTCTCTCTTTCTCTTTGTTCTTTTATTTTTGGGTTTCATTCTCTCTTACTATATATAGAGTGTCAGAGCAGGGAACTATTTCTTATATCCAACTTTTGTTTTCTTTCTAGGTTAATTTTACTTCTTAATAAAATACACTTCTTTCCCTGGTGTTTTGTAGTACTCCTTGTGTTGAAAATCAGGTATTCATTTGGCTGTTAATCTATCCTCGTACCAATACAACACCGTACAAGTTACTGTATCTTTATAATAAATATTGACATGTGATAGAATAAGTTTCAAATTTTGTCTTCTCCTTCAGTATTATTGTTAAACTTAAATGAAAACTTTAGAATTACCTTTTTGTTCCAATTCCACAAACTTCCATTTGTTGGGCTTTTGATTGTGTTTTTGACCTGGTAGTGAAATAAATCTATAAAACAATTGCAGAGAGAATGACAACTTTACATTATTTAGTCTTCTAAGTCTGGTCATGACATAGCACTCTGTTTATTTCATTCTTCAATTTCTTAACAATAATATTTTATAGTGTTCTATGTAGAAGTCTTATCGTCTTTTATTAGATAAATCCTGAGTACTTGATATTTTTATGTGATTATATATCTTTTTAAAACAGCTTTATTTCACAACTGTAATCCCAGCACTTTGGGGGGCTGAGGTGGGTGGATCACGAGGTCAGGAGACTGAGACCATCCTGGCCAACATGGTGAAACCTTGTCTCTACTAAAAATGCAAAAATTAGATGGACATGGTGGCACATGCCTATAGTCCCAGCTGCCTGGGAAGCTGAGGCAGAAGAATCGTTTGAAACAGGGAGGCAGAGGTTTCAGTGAGCTGATATTGTGCCACTGTACTCCAGCCTGTGACAGAGTGAGACTCTATCTCAAAAAACAAAGCAAAACAAAACAAAACAAACAGCTTTATTGAGATATAATTCACCCATTTAAAATATACAATGTCACTCTGGCAATCCCAGCACTTTGAGAACCTGGGGTGGAAAGATTGCTTGAGCTCAGGAGTTTGAGACCAGCTTGGGCAACACAGTGAGGCCTCATCTCTATTTTTAAAAAATATATAAAATGTGCAATGTAATACTTTTTAGTATATTCATGGAATTGTATAACCTTTACCACAATCAATTTTAGAACATTTTTATCACCCAAAAAGAAGCCCTATACCCATTAGCAGTCACTCCCCATTGTCCCCGCAGCTCCCATCCCCTGACTTTCACCCCAGCCCTAGGCTATCATTAATCTACTTTCTGTCTCTCCAGATTTGCCTATTCTGGACATTTTATGTAAATGGAATCACACATTATGTAGTCTTTTGTGGCCAGCTTTTTTCACTTAGCATAATATTTTCAAGGTTCATCAATGTTGGATTATGTATGAGTACTTCATTCCTTTTTATTGATGAATAATAAATCATGTATTGTATGAAATACTACATTTTATTTATCCCTTTCTCAATTGATGGATATTAAGGTTATTTCCACTCTGACTATTAGGAATAATGCTGCTATTTAAATGTCTGTACTAATTTTTGTGTAGACATATGTTTCCATTTCCCTTGGGTATATACCAAGGATTGCTGGGCCATATGGCAACTCTAGTTTAATCTTGTGAGAAACTGCCAGACTGTTTTCCAAAGCAGCTGTACCATTTTGTATTCCCACCAGCACTGTATGACAGTTCTAGTTTTTCCATATCCTTCTTTGTTTTTTAGGGGCGGGGGATGGAGTCTCGCTCTGTTGCCCAGACTGGAGTGCAGCGGCATGATCTCAGCTCACTGTCACCTCCACCTCCCGGGTTCAAGTGATTCTCCTGCCTCAGCCTCCTGAGTAGCTAGGATTACAGGTGTGCACCCCACGCCCGGCTAATTTTTGTATTTTTGTAGAGACAGAGTTTTACTATGTTGGCCAGGCTAGTCTCAAACTCCTGACCTAAAGTAATCCACCCACCTCTGCCTCTTAAAGTGCTGGGATTACAGGCATAAGCCACCGCACCCGGCCATTTTTCAACAGTCAAGCCAACATTTATTATCTGCCATTTGGATTATAGTCATCCTAGTGAGTGGGAAATGGTATCTCCTTGTGGTTTTGATTTGTATTTCCTTGATGGCTAATGATGTTGATCTTTTCATATGCTTATTGCCAATTTCTGTATCTTATTTTGAGAAATGTTTATTCATATCTTTTGTCCATTTTTAAATTAGTTTATTGGTCTTTGTATTGTTGAGTTGTAAGAGTTCTTTATATATAGTTATAAGTCCCTTATCAGTATATGATTTGCTAATATTTTCACGTCTTTTTTTTTTTAATTGTACTTTAGGTTCTGGGGTACATGTGTAGATCATGCAGGATTGTTGCATAGGTACATACATGGCAAAGTGATTTGCTGCCTCCATGCCCCTATCACCTGTATCTGGCATTTCTCCCCATGTTATCCCTCCCAAACCTCCCCACCCTCACTGTCCCTCCCCTATCACCACCTCAAAAGACCCCAGTGTGTGATGCTCCCCTCCCTGTGTCCATGTGTTCTCATTGTTCAATACCCACCTGTGAGTGAGAACATGCGGTGTTTGATTTTTTGTTAGTGTGTCAGTCTGCTGAGAATGATGATTTCCAGATTCATTCATGTCTCTACAAAGGATAGGAACTCATCGTTTTTTTGGTTACATAGTATTCCATGGTGTATATGTGCCACGTTTTCTTTGTCCGGTCTATCATTGATGGGCATTTGGGTTGGTTTCAGGTCTTTACTATTGTAAATAGTACTGCAATGAACATATGTGTGCATGTGTCTTTATAACTGAACGATTTATAATCTTCTGGGTATATATCCAGTAATGGGATTCCTGGGTCAAATGGAATTTCTATTTCTAGATCCTTGAGGAATCGCCACACTGTCTTCCACAATGGTTGAACTAGTTTACACTCCCACCAACAGTGTAAAAGTGTTCTTATTCCTCCACATCCTCTCCAGCATCTGTTGTCTCCAGATTTTTTAATGATCGCCATTCTACCTGGCATGAGATGGTATCTCAATGTAGTTTTGATTTGCATTTCTCTAATGACCAGTGATGATAAGCATTTTTGATATGTTTCTTGGCTGCATAAGTGTCTTTTGAAAAGTGTCTGTTCATATCCTTCACCCATTTTTGAATGAGTTTGTTTTTTTCTTGTAAATCTGTTTTAATTCTTTGTTGATGCTGGATATTAGCCCTTTGTCAGATGGAAAAATTGCAAAAAAAATTTTTCCATTCTGTTGGTTGCCGGTTCATTCTAATGACTGTTTCTTTTTCTGTATAGAAGCTCTGAAGTTTAATTAGATCCTATTTGTCTATTTTGGCTTTTGTTGCCAATGCTTTTGGTGTTTTAGTCATGAAGTCCTTGCCTATGCCTATGTCTTAAATAGTTTTGCCTAGGTTTTCTTCTAGGGTTTTTATGGTGTTAGGTCTTATGTTTAAATCTTTAATCCATCTGGAGTTAATTTTAGTGTAAGATGTCAGAAAGGGATCCAGTTTCTGCTTTCTGCACATGGCTAGCCAGTTTTCCCAACATCATTTATTAAACAGGGGCTCCTTTCCCCATTGCTTGTTTTTGTCAGGTTTGTCAAAGATCAGATGGTTGCAGATGTAGGGCATTGCCTCTGAGGCTCCTGTTCTGTTCCATTGGTCTATATCTCTGTTTTGGTACCAGTACCATGCTGTTTTGATTATTGTAGCCTGGTAGTATAGTTTGAAGTCAGGTATCGTGATGCCGCCAGCTTTGTTCTTTTTGCTTAGGATTGTCTTGGCTATGCAGGCTCTCTTTTGGTTCCGTATGAAGTTTAAGGTGGTTTTTTCCAGTTCTGTAAAGAGGGTCATAGGTAGCTTGATGGGGATAGCACTGAATCTATAAATTACTTTGGGAAGTATGGCCATTTTCACAATATTGATTCTTCCTAACCATGAGCATGGAATGTTTTTCCATCTGTTTGTGTCCTCTCTTATTTCATTGGGCAGTGGTTTGTAGTTCTCCTTGAAGAGGTTCTTTACATCCTTTGTTAGTTGTATTCCTAGGTATTTTATTTTCTTTGTAGCAATTGTGAATGGCAGTTTGTTCTTGATTTGGCTCTCTTTAAGTCTGTTATTGGTGTATAGGAATGCTTGTGATTTCTGCATGTTGATTTTGTATCCTGAGACTTTGAGGAAGTTGCTTATCAGTTTCAGGAGATTTTGGGCTGAGACGATGGGGTCTTCTAAATATACAATCATGTGGTCTGCAAATAGAGACAATTTGATTCCCTCCATTCCCAATTGAACATCCTTTATTTCTTTTCTTGCCTGATTGCTCTGGCTAGAACTTCCAGTACTATATTGAATCACAGTGGTGAGAGAGGGCATCCTTGTCTAGACAGTGCCAGATTTCAAAGGGCATGCTTCCAGTTTTTGCCCATTCAGTATGATATTGGCTGTGAGTTTGTTGTAAATAGATTTTATTATTTTGTGATATGTTTTACCAATACCTAGTTTATTGAGAGTTTCGCGTAAAGTGCTGTTGAATTTTGTTGAAGGCCTTCTCTGTATCTATTGAGATAATCATGTGGTTTTTGTCTTTGGTTCTGTTTATGTGATGGATTATGTTTATAGACTTGTGTATGTTGAACCAGCCTTACATCACCGGGATTAAGCCTACTGTTGATTGTGATGGGTAAGCTTTTTGATGTGCTGTTGCAATTGGTTTGCCAGTATTTTACTGAAGGTTTTTTCACCTATGTTCATCATGGATATTGGCCTGAAGTTTTCTTTTTTTGTTGAGTCTCTGCTGGGTTTTGGTGTCAGGATCATTTTGGTCTCATAAAATGAGTTAGGAAGGATTCCCTTTTTTTGTATTGTAGGGAATAGTTTCAAGGAATGGTACCAGCTCCTCTTTGTATGTCTGGTAGAATTTGGCTCTGAACCTGTCTGGACCTGGACATTTTTTCGTTGGTAGGCTACTAATTGCTGCCTCAACTTCAGCCCTTGTTCTTGGTCTATTCAGGGTTTCATCTTCTGGTTTAGACTTAGGAGGGTGCAAGTGTCCAGGAATTTATCCATTTCTTCCAGATTTACTGTTTTGTATGCATAGAATTGTTTGCAACAATCTCTGATGGTAGTTTGTATTTCTGTGGAATCTGTGGTGATGTCCCCTTTATTGTTTTTTATTGCATCTATTTGATTCTTCTCTGTTTTTTATTAATCTGGCTAGCGGTTTGTCTATTTTGTTGATCTTTTCAAAAAACCAGCTCCTGAATTTATTGATTTTTTGAAGGTTTTTTGTGTCTCTGTCTCCTTCAGTTCTGCTCTGATCTTAGTTATTTCTTGTCTTCTACTAGCTTTTGAGTTTTTTTGATCTTTCTCCTCTAGCTCTTTCAATTTTGACAATAGGGTGTCAATTTTAGATCTTTCCTTGCTTCTCATATGGGCATTTATTGTAATAAATTTCCCTCTAGACATTGCTTTGAATGTGTCCCAGTGATTCTGGTATGTTGTGTTTTCATTCTCATTGGTTTCTAAGAACATCTTTATTTCTGCCTTCATTTGATTGCATATCTGGTTGACATTCAGGAGCCAGTTGTTCAGTTTCCATGAAGTTGTGTGGTTTTGAGTTAGTTTCTTAATCCTGAGTTCTAATTTGATTGCACTGTGGTCTGAGAGACTGTTTGTTATGATTTCCGTTCTTTTGCATTTGCTAAGAAGGGATTTACTTCCAATTATGTGGTCAATTTTAGAGTAGGTTTGATGTGTTGCTGAGAAGAATATATATTCTGTGGATTTGGGGTGGAGGGTTCTGTAGATGTCTATTAGGTCCGCTTGTTCTAGATCTGAGTTCAAGTCCTGGATATCCTTGTTAATTTTCTGTCTTGTTGATCTGTCTAATATTGACAGTGGAATGTTAAAATCTCCCACTATTATTATGTGGGAGTCTAAGTCTCTTTGCAGGTCATTAAGGACTTGCTTTATGTATCTGGGTGCTCCTGTATTGGGTGCATATATATTTAGGATAGTTAGCTCCTCTTGTTATATTGATCATTTTACCATTATGTAATGCCCTTCTTTGTCTCTATTGATCTTTGGTGGTTTAAAGTCCATTTTATCAGAGGCTAGGATTGCAGCCCCTGTTTCTTTTTGTTCTCCATTTGCTTGGTATATCTTCTTCCATCCCTTTATTTTGAGTCCATGTGTGTCTTTGCACGTGAGATGGGTTTCCCGAATACAGCACACCAATGGGTCTTGACTTTTTATCCAATTTGCCAGTCTGTGTCTTTTGATTGGGGCATTTAGGCCATTTACATTTAAGGTTAATATTATTATGTGTGAATTTGATCCTACCATTTTGTTACTGGTTGGTTGTTTTGCCCATTGGTTGATGCAGTTTCTTCATTGCATCATTGATCTTTACCATTTAGTTCATTTTTGCCGTGGCTGGTACTGGTTGTTCCTTTCCATGTTTAGTGCTTCCTTCAGAAGTTCTTGTAAGGCTGGTCTGGTGGTGACAAAATCTCTCATTAATTGCTTGTTGGTAAGAGTTTTTATTTCTCCTTCACTTATAAAGCTTAGTTTGGCTGGATATGAAATTCTGGGCTGAAAGTTCTTCTCTTTAAGGATGTTGAATATTGGCTCCCACTGTCTTTTGGCTTGTAGGGTTTCTGCCAAGAAGTCCACTGTGAGTCTGATCGGCTTCCCTTTTTGGGTGACCCAGCCTTTCTCTCTGGCTGCCCTTAGCATTTTTTCTTTCATTTCAACCCTGGTGAATCTGACGATTATGTGCCTTGGGGTTGCTCTTCTTTGGAGTATCTTTGTGGTGTTCTCAATATTTCCTGGATTTGAATGTTGGCCTGCCTTCCTAGGTTGGGGAAGTTCTCCTGGATAATATCCTGAAGAGTGTTTTCCAGCTTGGATTCATTCTCCCCGTCACCTTCAGGTACACTAATCAAGCGTAGATTACATCTTTTCACATAATCCCACATTTCTTGGAGGCTTTGTTCATTTCTTTTCACTCTTTTTTCTTTTTTCTTGCCTTCTAATTTTATTTCATTGAGTTGATCTTCAATCTCCGATATCCTTTCTTCTGCTTGATTGGTTTGGCTATTGAAACTTGTGTATGCTTCGTGAAGTTCTTTTGCTGTATTCTTCAGCTCCATCAAGTCATTTATGTTCTCCTCTCGGCTGTTTATTGTAGTTAGTATTTTGTCTAACCTTTTTTCAAGGTTTTTAGTTTCTTTGCATTGGGTTAGAACATGTTCCTTTAGCTCAGAGAAGTTTGTTTTACCCACCTTCTGAAGCCTGCTTCTGTCAATTCATCAAACTTGTTCTCCATCGTGTTTTGTATCCTTGCTGGTGAGGAGTTGTGATCCCTTGGTGGAGAGGCATTCTGGTCTTTGATGGTTTCAACCTTTTTGCACTGGTTTCTTCCATCTTCATGGGTT
>CAUYQU010076618.1:0-21468 GCA_963574635.1 Cheracebus regulus
TGCTGTTCAAGTCTTGCTTATTCAGCCCTCCAGACCCCGCTTTCTGTCTACCTTTTCTTCCGCGCACTCCCCTATTCAGGTTAGGACCCTCTTGCTGGCCAAGAGTCCCCGGCAGACGTGCCGGCCTCTCGGGAACTCAGACCAGTATATATACATTTGAATGAAAAATCCAAGCACTTTTATACTACATCACACCTCTTCCCACCTTCTATGTGCTTGGGTAGGCATTCAAAAATTAAAAGTCACATTCAGCAACCTATTAGAATTAAAATGATGGCTAAAGGAAAAGAACATAATTATGACATTGCTAAAGCAAACTAAATATGGCCTGAGAAGGACGCCATACTTCTATATTTGAGTCCTTGTAGATGAACTATAACCTATCTTAATAGTGAGACAAAATTGAAAACCTACTTAGTAATAAGGACCTGTAACAATAGCTGAGTGTTGGCCAAGCCCAGCAGCCTACTTCAACTACTCATGTACTACTGAATGTTCAACCTGTGTTCAAACAAGGCAAACGCCGAACTGTAACCAATCTCGCTCTTTCTGTACCTCACTTCTGAAAGTGAAAGTATGTCACTTCACCTTTTTTGTCTGTAAATGTGTTCTGACCACGAGGCAGCCCTGGAGTCTCTGTGAATCTGCTATGATTCTCGGGGCTGCTTGATTTGCAAATCATTCATTGCTCAATTAAACTCCTTTAAATTTAATTTGGGTGAAGTTTTTCTTTTACCAATATAATGTATCAACTGCTCAGCTGGAAGTATGAGAACGTAACTAACTTGTACCTCTAGCAATAGGGCAAACTGGATACTCAGATGGAACCGACTATACCTATTTAAACAGAAAATATCTCAAAATGCTCAGTAAAATATAAAACCATATTTTTGCAAGGTTATAAAATTCATTAGAGATCAGAAATGATAACAAAGAAATAAAGGGGTGAGGGCTAGAATCAGCATTTGCCAGCAAAATGTCCACTAATACCTGGTGTTCTATGGTCTGGGTTTTAAAAAAAGGTTTAAAGAATAGAAAATAAATTTCCGATCAAAACACATAAAGTCTCAGAAGATGAAATAAAATAAAACTATCCCTTAGTGACTGACAGTATAGATGAGTGCCTGATTTTGCCCTGGTGAAGCAAGAGGAATGAAAAACCTCTCTCCTAAGAATTCCTAAACACAAGTCTGTATTTATGCACTATTGGTGATAGAATTCATGAACAAAGCAAAACAGATTCATTTAGTTAAGGCTGTACTCCCAAGCAGATAAAGGACAAAAATACTTTCTGAGGCTAAGGAATTTAAATATAGGCTTCAACAAGCACAATCAAACCACCAAATATATGAGAGGAAAAGCCATGATTAGTGAGAGTCAACAGAAAAAGACCACTAAAATAATCCAGGTACTATAACAATATGATATAGAATATTTATGCCTAAAGACATAAGAGAAGTTATCAAAAGTATGTTAAAGGAACAAGATACTATTAAAATTGATACTGCAGATTTCAAAAATGGTTGTTTATGAGAGCAGTTGGAACACTGAGAATGTCCCTTTCCTGAGGCTTTGGCACACAAGACCTGCCTAAAACTGAGGCTGGGGAGTGACAGAATACCAACCTACCCTCTTACCCTTCCAAGAACCTTGTACCAAGTAATAAGAAGCAGTAGTTTGCTACTGGGGAAGTGGCAATAACACAGATCCCGATCCCTGTGGCACAGCTGTAGAGAGCTGGCAGAAAGCCAAAGGTAGATCAGGAACACAGAAAACTGTACCACAGTCTGGGCTCACACTAAGCTCAATGTAGCAGCAGCAGTCCATCCACCACTGGAGAAATCTGAAGTCTGTTTGCACTCAAGGTAACTATAGCAACAGCAAAATTAAGACCCGGCTCAACTGCTGACAGTATTGACTACTGACACATTCCCCTATATTAATGAACTGAAGAAACAAAAATAGTAATCACTGTGAGTATTAATTTTATTTACCACAGACTATTGGTCTTTAACACACAATACCAATACTGAATAAAAATTACAGGACACAAAAGTAGAGAGAAAAAAAAAACAACAAAAAAACACAAGGCTATCATCAACAGATAGCATAGTCAAATGAAACAGACCTCAAAATGTCCCAGACTTGTAAATATCAAATGGAACCTTTAAAATAATATAAGGATCTAATAAGAAAATATAATCAATGTGTGTATAGAAAGGGAAATTTTACTAGAGACATAAAACCTAAAAAGAATCCAATGAAAAATGTCTGAAATACAAAACAAAGCCACAGACTGAGGAAAAAGCTATTTCCAAAACCTATATCTTAAAAGAACCTATATCCAGAACTATTAATGCTCAATAAACAATCCAATAAAAAAATATAGCAAACTCTCAAACATATACTTCACAAAAGAAACTATGATTAAGCACATTAAAAAATGCTTCAACATTGGTCCTCCGAGAAATGCAAATAAGTCCACAATCAGAAACAACTAAGTATCCACAAGAATGACTAACATTCAAAAGACAGATAATAGCAGGTGCTGACAAGGATGTGAAACAGCTGAAACTCTCGTATATTGCTGGTGGGAATTTGAAATGGCACAGCTACCTTAGAAAACAATTTGTCACTTTCTTAGAAAGTGAAACACACACTTACATGAGCCAACAATTCCACTCCAATGCATTCACCCAAAAGAAATGAAAATATATGTTTACACAAAGACCTGTATGTGCATTTTACAGCACCTTCATTCATAACAGCCTTAAATTATAAATGACTGAAATTCCCATCAACTGGTAAATGACTGTTTTTCATGTGGTACAGCCATATAATAGACTACTACTCAGAACCAAAACAATGAACTACTGATACACCCAAAAACCTAGATGAATCTCAAAAGATTTATCCTAAGTAAAAGAAGACAAAAGACTAAATAGCATATGAGTCTATTTAAACCAATGATCTCCAACCTTTTTGGCATCAGGGACTGGTTTCATGGAAGACAATTTTTCCACTGAATGTGGGAGCAGAGAGATAATTTCAGGATGAAACTGTTCCACCTGAGATCATCAGGCATCAGATTCTCATAAGGAGCACATAATCAAGATCCCTTGGTTCACAACAGGGTTCATGCCTGTTTGAGAATCTAATTCCGCCACTGATCTGACAGGAGGGAAGCTCAGGTGGTAATGCTCACTTGGCCACCGCTCCCCTACTGCTGTGTGACCTAAGTCCTAACAGGCCATAGACCAATACCAGTGTGCAGCCCAGGGGTTGGGGACCCCTGATTTAAATGACATTCTGGAAAAGAAAGAGAAAACATATCAGAGGTTATCCAGAGCTAGAAGTTGGGAGGAAGGAAACGTCTATTAAATACAACTTAAAAATTGGGCTGGATGGCTCACACCTGTAACCCTGGTAATTTGGGAGGCCTAGGTGGGCAGGTCACTTGAGGCCAGGAATTGCAGACCAGTGTGGGCAACAGGATGAAACCCTGTCTGTAATAAAATATAAAAAATTAGCTAGGTGTGGTGCTATGCACCTGTAATCCCAGCTACTTGGAAGGCTAAGGCACAAGAACTGCTTGAACCCAAGAGGTGGAGGTTGCAGGAAGCCGTGATTGTACCCCTGCACTCCAACCTGGGTGAAAGAGCAAGACTCTTGTCTTAAAAACAAACAAACAAACAAAAAAACCCTGGATGTTCAAAGCCAACTACAAATAAAAGTGACATCTTTCATTTATTTATTCAGCAAAACATTACTGAGTGCCTACAATGTGGCAGGTACTATTCTAGACATTGGATAAAATATACTTTTAATTTAGTTGAAAGAGTTCTCTTTTTCAGAAAAGTGATGACAACAAATGTAATAAATTCACTTAATACAAGTTTTCCACAGGTAACTCAATGTTCAGAACTCTCAATATTTTCCCTTCTTACCAGATTGTTATAAAATATCCTACATTTTCTCATGATAGTTTGTTATACATTAGGATGAAATATATGAAATTGCAATGTAATCAACAAAATTGTTCTTTCCTAAGTTTCAAAAAACAAGGACTCAGAAGCAAGAAAGGTGTAAAAGTAATCTGGGGTCATGTCATGCTTTCTTATTGTGATACGAGATAACCAGTGACAGAATTTCTAGAAAAAAGTCTAATATTTTGAATGTTTTCCACCTTTCAAGAGCTTTTGCAACATTCAGAAGTGTGTTATTCATCTTGTAAATACAGATGCTTGCTATGGAGACTTAGCCGACTTCTGGTTTCACATTCCTAATGCAAGAACTAAAGAACAACACAATAGTTCTCATTTTAGTTAAGTTTTTAATTTGACCTCCTTCTTTATCACTGGTGGAAAACATATGAAAACCCTTGTTTATTTTTATTTATTTATTTTTTAAATTTTATTTTTTATTGCATTTTATTTTTGGGGTACATGTGAAGAACATACAATATTGTTGCATGACACAGGGAGGGAAAACCCTTGTTTAAAAGGGTTATTTCATTCAGGCATTTAAAAATGGAATATCCTTTCAATTCCTGCAGACAATTTTAGAAAAGAAATTATAAATTGTGTGCTTTAACATTACTCTAATTTTTTATGGGCCATTGGGATTTTTATACTCTTCTAGGAGAAGATGTCAGAGACATGTGTCATTGGCATTTTGGCCTGAAGGGACTACTAATTCTATAGCCACTTAAGTTTTCTTCAAGTACACTAGAGGCAGGTGCTACTCAATACACAGGCACATAACTAAGGCAACGGAACTGCGCAACTATATGTGCCCCTCAAAGGACCTCACTGCAGAGAAAACACGATGAAATGGCAATTTAGAACATAAGAGATGGAACATTTTATTAATCATTTCTAACCATTTTTAAATTCCAAACTGTGACAGTTCTCAAGGTTAAAAAGTATAGTTTTATGTATTTTTCCGATTTTTTCTCAAACTACACTGGAATTTTTCTTCTTTTGCTTTCTTTGTCTTTTAAAACTATATCAAATTTCAATGCCTCATATGTTAAAAGCCAAATTATATCAGATTTGAGGAATAAATTCAATAATACTTAATCCAACTTTTAAGTAAAAATTTACTTAAAGCACTGTCATCCTCCCATGACTTCAGCTATTTTCCACTATGCAAGAGATGACCTAAATTAAACTTTTGCCACATAACCTTTGCAGAATGAACTTGTGCCAACAAGTGAGCGCAACCCAAACACGGCATATGTAGGTAACTCTATACCTTGATTCTGATTGTTTAAACCTAAACATTGTCGATAATAGCAACCAACTTAACAATCTTCATAAATGAAAAACAGATGAAAGGTCTTAGATCATTATGAATCACACAGCCATGGAATTTAGCTTCAGATCACTCCTAGGATTCTTTTGACTATAATCAGGTTTGGTGCTTCGATTTTTATAATTTAGGCCAGTGACCCTCTACCTCTTCTCCTTCCAGTTTTCCTTAAGGAGGTGGGGTTAGGTTAGGGGGATGCCTGACATCTTTAAAATGCCATTTCTAAACTCCAGAGAGAAACAACATGGGACTCACTGAATACCAGTCTTCTGAATTTAGCCAAGAAGCTGAAACAAGGATTGGCATGAGAGAACTTCAGAGACAAAAAAAAAAAAAAATCCAATCTCAATGAGTGATCCTTTTTAAAAATTAAAATTTGAAAAATACAAATCTCTCACTTAAAAAACCTGATAGCACCAGGTTGCCACCAATGCGCTAGATCAGCCCATTTTGGAAACCACTGCCCTAAAACCACAGGGGCAATGAAAACATTCAAATAAAATCCAGCCATCAACACCCCACTACAGCCTCACAATTAACGAGAACTTAACCTCTATTCCAATTATGGGAGAAATGGACAAATTATAAAAAGAGAAGCTGATAAAAATTACTTTTCTTAAATCTCAACTACTCCATGTAGAAAGCATCTAGGCTTTGAAAGATTTAAAGGGACATAATGTGTGTAAATGTTAAATACAGTAGTTTTCAACCTTGGCAGCACATGAAGTCGCCTGGGGGAACTTTCTCTTTCCCTTCTCTCCTCTCTCCTCCTGAGGAGGTGTGATGCGAAGGGGTGGAGTTGCCAGGCAGAGGCATCAGTCCAGTGAGACTGGCAGCCAAGGAAGGGAGGTAATGGGAGGTTACAAAGGTGTCAGAAGGAGTCCTGAGTAGTTGGAATATTGGATACGTTGAGCATAATTAACTAATTAACTAGGCATAAAATTAATACACTGAGGATACTGGAAACTAGCTTTCTCACCTTCTGAGAAGAGACGGGCTAAAAGTACACTAAAGTATTTGGTTAGAATTTGAACTATCAGAATGAACTTTAAAAAAAAAAAATGGGTTAAGGAACCAGCTTTTTTCAGGAAATTTACAAAACAAGGGTCAGGAAGAAAAGAAGATACACAGTCCTGAAATCTCCCATTATTCCTGAGGATAGATGATCCAGGGCCAGGGTATGCTGCTGGAGAAACAATGTTAGGGCAAGAAATGTGTCCCTATTACTATATGCTCCTTATTTGATAAACATGGGAAAGTGGCCTTGTTAATTGCCTGTGGTGTTGGGGAAGAAGACAAATACACTACTTGGGCACCAAGTACTCCGGGTTTGGGTGCTGCTGCTTATAAGGGCTGTCTGGGAAAACAAGCTGCTCAACCCCTTAAGATTTGGGGGCCTGTAGCTCATTGCAGCACCTTCTGCTGGAGCAAAGTGCTCCTAGACACACAGGCAGCTGAAGATGGGAGGTTCTTCTCGCTGGGAGAAGGGGCAAGCCCCAGTGCTAGCTAGCTCATTGTTTAGACAATTCAGAGAGAACTCTCAGAGCCTTTATAGACAATCCTCCTTATAAGAACCACATAGAACTACCTACAGATACTACATGTCAGCACAGTATAATAACAGTAACAGTATTAGTACTGTTACTTTGTTGCTATGATAATAATATATTTTTACTTTCTTTTCAAGTGCTTCTGTTTCTTAGATTTTTCTTTTAGTCTCTGAAATTTTTACCAATAACTACTATTTTCTGAGCTTCTACTTTTATCAGTCATTTGCCATAAAATTTTCCCAGAAATTCTGATAGTCCTTCTTAACTTTTAGGTTCATCGGTACATGTGCAGATTTGTTACACAGGTAAACTGCATGTCATCGGGGTTCCAGGTACCAATAAGTTCAACACTCAGGTAATAAGCATAGAATCCAATAAGGTAGGGTTTGTTTTATGTTTTGTTTTGAGATGGAGTTTCATTCTTGTTGCCCAGGCTGGAGTGCAATGGCACAATCTCTGCTTACTGCAACCTCCACCCCTGGGTTCAAGCAATTCTCCTGCCTCAGCCACACAAGTAGCTGGGATTACAGGCATGTACCACCATGCCTAGCTAATTTTGTATTTTTAGTAGAGACAGGATTTCTCCATGTTGGTCAGGCTGGTCTCGAACTCCTAACCTCTGGCGATCCACCCCCATCGGCCTCCCAAAGTGCTGGGATTACAGATGTGAGCCAACGTACCTAGCCTAAGGTAGTTTTTAGATCCTCACTCTCCTCCCTCCATCTACCCTCAATTAGGCTGCAGTGTCTGTTGTTTCCTTCTTAGAATCCATGTGTACTCAATGTTTAGCCCCCACTTATAAGTGAGAACACATGGTGTTTGGTTTTCTGTTCCTATATTAGTTCACTTAGGATAATGACCTACAGCTTCATCCATGTTGCTGCAAAGAACACAATCTTTTTTATGGGTGTATAGTATTCCATGGTGTATATGTACCACATTTTCTTTATCCAGTCTACCACTGATGGACATTTAAGTTGATTCCATGTCTCTGTTATTCTGTACAGTGCTACAATGAACATACATATGCATCTTTATGGTAGAATGATTTCTATTCTTTCAGGTATATACCCAATAACGGGATTACTGGGTCAAATGGTATTCTGCTTTGAGTTCTTTGAGAAATCAAACTGCTTTCCATAATGGCTGTACCTATTTATATGCCCACCAGCAGTGTATAAGCATTCCCTTTTCTCAACAACCTCACCAGGATCTGTTATTTTTTTACTTTTTAATAATAGCTCAGAATGAACTCCTTTTTAAAAAAAGTTATATAGACACAGATATAGAATTAGTTGTATGAGTATATATACACACACATTCATACACACATAGATACATGTCCTAGTTCTATCTGCTGGGAGGGTGTAGAACCAATTACACTTAGTACCAATGCACTCACTGAGGTCCAGATCACGATTTCTTATTACCATCCTCCACTCAAAACAAGGATCAGGGCTGGAGCGCAGAAAATACAGAAAAAACCTGAAACATATGCTTGTGCCAGAAAGCAGAAAAATGCTCCAGGAATGATGGGAGCATGTCAAAAGGACACAGAAGTCAATGTGAAAGGGCTCCTACTGGCCAAATTTGGAACAATTTGACCATCAAATAAAGATATTATTTATCCATTATACAATATTTATCCACTGGATAAAATGGAAATCCATAAACCCATTAAATGAAAAAGCAAATTGATAAACAGGAAATAAAAGAGCACTCTTTCTTACACAATGCTCAGTAACAAATGCAGATGGCATAATAAAATTAATCACCTTTTGGCAACTATCATAGTGGTAGTCTACATTAAAAAAGCAGAGGCAGGGTGTGGTGGCTCACACCTGTAATCCCAGCACTTTGGGAGGCCAAGACTGGTGGATCACTTGAGATCAGGAGTTTGAGAGCAGCCTGGCCAAGATGGTAAAACTTCGTCTCTATGAAAAATACAAAAAATCAGCTGGATGTGAAGGCGCATGCCTGTAATCCTATCTACTCAGAAGGCTGAGGCAGGAGAAATCACTTGAACCCAGAAGGCAGAGGCTGCAGTGAGCAGAGTTCACAGCAATGCACTCCAGCCTGGGCAACAGAGTTAAACTCTGTCTCCAAAAAAAAAAAAAAAAGCAGAGAGCTGTTAACGAAAGCTAAGGCTTGTAGGTGGAGACGTGATGAACAGAAACTGGAATATGAGAATATGAGAACATCTCTGCACTAGGTGCTAATTAATTACAAAGGGGATAATGGTGGTGGTGTAGTGGAAAAACTCATCATTCACCAACTTGGTCAGGTAATCACAGTTAACGTCACCAGTGGAAGGACAGATTGACACAATTTTTCCTACGGTGACACACTGAAAAAAGTACAGAATCCTTTCTGCTAAGAACACATGGCCTGAGCCTGGTCATGGAAAAACCCTGGATGATTCCAATTGGGAGTTATCCTACAGAAAGAAAAGCCTGTGAAGAACATGAGAAAAAAGGAAAAATATTGTGAAGTAGGTTGCATGCTGAAGAGCACTTACGGGACATGCCACCTAAATTCAACACATGTTGCTGTATACATTCCTGGACCAGAAAAAGAAAGGAGGACATGGTTGGAACACTTGGCAAAATCTGAATGGGATGTATAGACGGTAGGGTGATTTTGTATCAATGTTGATTTCCTGCTTGGTAACAATTTTTCCTTACTTTTCCATCTTCCTTTACTTCATTTACCCTCCCAGCAGGAAGATGCTGACATCCAACAAACAGGCAGTAAAGAGGATAAGGTGGACGTCTAACAGCCAAGGAAGATGGATGGGGGTGGGGGTGCATGAAGATAAAGGCAGAGGGGAAAGGACGCTACACAGTGGTAATTAAGAGAGTGTCTTTTTAGGTACACGCTGTAGTATTTGGAGGAGTGACAGAATACGTCAGAAAAAGACTACATAGATTGATGGTGGGGGTTGGGTGTCAGGTCTCCATATGCAAGCCTGGAGCCTGAAAGTCTGAAGTCCTGCTTGCCCCAGCTGATTGTCTCCCACCCCCAGCCTGCGTTTGCCATTGTCCCTGATCACCCAGAGGAGCTTCCCACAAGCCCCTCACCCAACCCTGCCATCTTAACTGTTCCTAGGATAATGTAAATACCTCTCACCCATCCTGCCATCTCACCCTCAACCTCCATTGTAACTTGTGGTCATGTATACTCCTTGCCCCTACCCCCCACCATTGTAACTGATCTTACTCTGCAACACCCCCACCCCCAAAAAAACTACCCCAACCTATAGAGTCAATTCCCACCTTATCCCCTTCACCTATCCTTTCTCAAATTTGGCCCACTTGCACCCAAGCGAGAAATAAAACAGTCTTGGACGCACATAACAGTGGGTAGAAAATTTAGCAAAATATATTGTGGGACCTTGTGATCATGTAAAATAAGAAAAAGAAAAAAGAGAGAAAAAAAAAGAAAATTTAGCAAAATATATTGTGGGACCTTGTGATCATGTAAAGTAAGAAAAACAAAAAAGAGAAAGAAAAAAAGAAAATTTAGCAAAATGACCATTGAGAATCTGGGTGATGGGAGTACAGTAGTTCTTTGCACTTTGTAGGTCCAAAACTATATTAAAATAAAAATTAATAAAGAATTATCTGGGGGTCTTATTAAAAATCCTAATACTCAGGATTTTCAGACCAACCAAATCTCTGGGGGGCAAGGATCAGGCACTAGTATTTAATGCTACTGAGAGAATCCAAAATTGAGAACCACCAACTTAGTACTCTGATACACAGTATTTGCTCAATAAATGGTTGATATTGCTGCAAAAACTACTCTATTTAGCACAACCTTATATGTCTATATGCATAACACAATTTTGTGTACTGACCTATCTAAAGCAGCAGAGATACAACATAGTGATGATGAGGCTGACACTGTTAGCAGAGAAAGCACTGAAAAGATTACAGATAAACAATGATGGGAAAGAAAGTCTCTAAGCTTTCATATGTTTATTAGTCTCTCCAAACAATTATTAAATTTGATCTCAGATAAGAACACAAATTATTTACAAACAGTACTTGCTTATAAAATCCTCAGAAATTACAAAAAAAATTTCAATTTAAATAGAAAATAAAAATTGAAGGTAATTGACAGCTATTTGTCTTGTGCCAAATGGGTTTTGAAGTGGTTCTTAAAACTTATATTTTAGTTCTTTACTAAAAAAATAAAATTCATATAAAACAAGCTGTACCTATTAAATTTGCCTCTATGTTCACAGATATTCCCTTCTTTGTTAACAATGTTGTATCTCTAATTTCTCCTCCTCTATTTTTGCAAATGGTTAAAAATTCACTCCTATAACAATAAATAGTTGTACAACTGAAGACATAGCAACCACGGACTGGTTGAATTCTTTATGCCATATCCACACATGTAATAATATGTAATATGCAACAGAAGAAAAAAATGTGAGTGGTCCTTATATATTCAATTGGAATAAGTTAACAAAAATAAAGCAAACTCAAAACTGGAAATTTAAGTATATGCCAGGCAAAGAAAGGAGACTGAAGCTCTTTTAACATTATATATACCCCTTTGTACATTTTGAATCCTGAACCTTGTAAATACATTAACTAAGCAAGAATTTAAATTAACATGTAAACAAAACAATTTCACTTTCAAGAAATCTTCCTACCCTAAGGTAACTTGGGTGGCTCCAGACCACTCCTACTACTCTCCATAATCACAGTGTACCTGCAGGTGGTGCCAATTCAATCAAGAGAATGTTCATTCACTCGATACTGAGCTCCTACTGAGATACACAAAAAGTACTAGTGCATGTTTCTCAGGAACATACAAAAATGCAAAAACAGCAATCCCTACCTTTATCTGACTATAGCACATCTATTATAATGCAGTGCAGTGATGCATGCAGACAAAAACTCCAATGAGTGATAGATGGTACACTACAACATAGAACATTTCAATAGATAGTGATCATTTCCAGCTCCCCATGAGAAGAAAGACTTCATGAAAAAAATGGCATTTGAGTTGCCCTTTCAAGAATAATGCATCTTGCTCAGGCAAGAAATAGGGATAGAAGGAGAGCATTCAGGTAGACAGAACGGAGCACATAAGAAGAAGCTAGCAGCTCATTTTGACAACAGCACCTGGTTAAGACAGAGGAACTGAGACAGATGGGGCTGGAGTGAGGCTACTGCAGAAGGTAGAAGTGCATCAGTAATGAAGCAAATCCCAGACCGGATCACTGTCAGTCTCCTAATAGATGTTCAATCAATGTGCAACCTTCTAAGTTATGGAGACATTGTCAAGATTATGAATCATTATGCTTAGATAAAATTAAACATCTGTGATTTACTGAAGATTGGAAGTTGCGCTGGTAGAATATGGAGATTAAAATTAAATTTTTAATACTTTCAGCTGGCTGTAAAAACGTTAAGTAATTGAATTGTATTCTCAGATCAAGGAACGTAAGGAATAAAATTTTAGAACTGAACTTATTAGAGCTTCTATGATTTAAAGGATATTTCTTACTGAAGTCAAGCTGGGACAAAGAAAGAGCAATGATACTTGTCAAAGGATGTGCACTGCCCTGGTTCAAACAAGACCCGTGGATTGAACAGATGGCAAATGAAGACGAGGCTTCAACAGTTTTCCATGTTGAACCTAAAATTTTGAGTTAAAGCTTCACACATTTTGAAGAAATGCTGAACCACATTTTCATGGAAAAAAGCCACTCTTCAGAAGTGGGGTACACAGTTTGATGCTTATGAAAGGAGCTTTAAATTTCTGTCACTGCCTTTGGTGTCCACAGTCTTGGTGTGAATGTGATTTATCAAGCATCTGTCCCATCAGCAGGGCTCAGTTTCAAAAAGAACTGAAAACAAACCAGACCCACCAAGATGATGCAGTATCTCTGGAATTTTGGAGAATTCCCAAACTATTTTCTGGCTGCTTGGCCAAAATCAGGGCAGTGTTTGCTTCTGCCCATTTCAGTGAAAAAGCATTCTCTTTTATGAAATATGGCAGCTACCATTAGCATCATAAACCATCAAAATCGATTTAACCTGGCTAAATATACTTCACATTTTAGAATAACTTAACTTTTAAATACTACACTCTTATTTACTTTATAAAAAAACAATCTATGATTAGCTCTAAGGTAATAACTATATACTAATTTGTTTTCTGCATGTCTCTTATATTAGTGATTAAACCCCTCATCTGCATGGTCAAAATGTTCCAGTGTATATAACATAGTATCAGGGAAACCTCTGTTCAGCTTCCATGTGCACAGATTTCTAGCTGTGAAGCCTTCTACTAACAGCAAAGACTGATTTGAAGAAAGGAGGAAAAGAACATTTACTGAACTCTAATTATGTGCTAGGTGCAGTGCTTACCTTCTTCTAGTACATATATAAGATACACATAAGAGTTCTAAAATAAGTAAAAACAAGCCACATTCCACTAGACAGTAACAATATTAAACACTCTCCTCCCCCAAAATCATGAAACAAAAATGTTTAACAAGATAATACATTTACTGAATACTAATGATGGGCATTTTAAAACTTACCAAGAAGATGACTATGAGCAGGGGATCTTTCTGGTAACTACTGTTATCACACAGGCATGCAAGTGTGTGCGCAATTTCTTCAGTTTGCTTTATTATAAATTCCTAACATATGTTCAGATTTATGAGCAAAAGACCAGGGTACTATGTCTAGAGCCCCAGACACTGTGTCAAGAGACAACAATGAAGGTCTGTGAATTCACATGTCAATTTGGCTACCACCAAGGACCTCAAAACTCAGGATTCCCCAATTTTTACTTACCCAAGCAATAACAGTAAATTATCTTTTTGAGGTTCTATTTCAGCTGCATTTGAAAAAAAAAAATCACAAAACCTTAGAGATAATAGAACGGTTATGCTCATCTAGTTTCTTCACATTATAGATGAGATGACCAATTTAGAAAAAGGTAAAATGGCCTCTCTAGGTAACCTACCTAATAAGTCTCTTGCTTCTCAGTATCAACTCCTCCAACTCCATTTTTGTCTTCTGAACTGTTAAATACGAACTTTAAATATGCTTTCTATCTCAATTCATTACTGAATTTGAAATGGCCCTCTGGGTGGTTCTGTAAATTTTAATACCAACATGGTCTATTGAGCAATTAACATGATCTTTCAACCATCTTAATTCATCCTGTTTTTCAAGAAAAGGATGCAGTTTGACTTAATCATGTCTACTTTGCCAAGCCTACAAGATCTCAAGATTTCTAGAAAAGCTATGATCTCAGTCATCCACTATAAATTCAGGGAAATAACTTATTTTCAAACAGAATCACTATTTTATGTAGCAGATTTTAAAAGATAAAGCTTTAAATAAACATGCTGTATTTACTTGGCAAGAGCACTCTGGATGTATGTATTTCACAAGAGGACTCGAGGTGTCTAAAAAAGCACAAAAGAAATAAAAGCATAAAATAAATAACTGAGAGAATCTCATAAGGAAAATCAGGATAGGGAAATAATAAAAGAAAGGTTAGGACTGGAACACTGAATTTCATTATACTGGGCTTAAACAGTCACTATTTCAGGCTGCAAATTTTACTCCCATGTCCCTCAAGCAAAGAGAGAAACCACCTCTGAACAGGATTCACATTGTCCATAGCTAAAAATCGAATCACTTTTCCAGGATGGAAGCACAGATGATGCTGGTGGGAATATCTGCAAGCAATTTCCCTGGCGGTTTTTCATAGAGTCCAGTCTGTGATGCAGGGGGTGATGTCCTCCATAATACTGGCGTGTGCTGGCTCTTTTCTGCTCACAGTCTCTCAACACAGGCAGATGGCCTCATGCCAAATAAAGGCAAGACAGACAACCCATCTCACTGTGCAGAGGAAGTATTTGCAAAGAAGGCCAAAATCTCTCCCTTAGAGATGACTCTGGCTTTACTCCAACTTCCAGACAAATGGGCAATTAAGGTCACAAAGCTTAGAGCCTGGTAGCAATCATTTTAGCCTGGAGAGTGTTCAGGGCAGGCATTCCTCATCGTCTACAAAACTAATTTGCAAGCTTGGAGTGGGGTGAGGAGGGAGCCCAGCAATCTTTTGGTCTTTAGAAAGCATGATTCAACAAACTCTAACAAGTGTTACCATTAACATTTGTATGTCTTGTAAATTTTCAAAGACTGACTGCAGTTGGTTTCATCTTCTCTCTCTGAGACATCTTTTTATTTTGATTGATTTATTTATTTTTAACAAAGGGAGTTCCAGGTTAACTTTAAGAGCTTATAAAAAGGATACAAGGAGCCTGAATTTTATTGAAAAGAAATTATAAGCTAAGGAGAATGAATGAATATGAGTGTGGTGTACATAATAAATGCAGTAATAAACAAGTCTGACTTAGCAAAATAAGCTATTTCAGTAAAGCCTACTCTAGACTAGTAATGCAAAATAGCCTGAGGTCTGGAATTAGAACCCTGACAGCCCATATGAGCCCTGAATAAGATGAGTGTAGCCAGTGTTCCATGGATGATAGGCACAGCCCCTGGAAGACAGGGTCATCCTGACTGGACTACAAAGCCCTCACATAGTCCAAACAGTTGAGGGTTGATATAACCAGCATATTGAGAGAATCATTATTTGTGGGGACAGGAACATAAACTTCGCCATCATTGTTTTTAACTGTGTCCTCTGGAATCCCTCTTTCTCATGTATTATCATTAAGGTAAGATTCCAAAATGTTCTGGTCCTCAGTCTAATGAAATGCAACACTCTACTCTCATAACCAGTTAATTCAAAGTTAACCTACTCCCCATAATCAGCTAGAGTTAACAGCTCAGGAAACTCCTGGCATGGGAGGTGGGTTGAGTAGAGGAAGAAGACAAGGAGAAAGAGACAGAGAGAGAGAGAGAGAGGAAATGTACATTGGGAATGGCACTGTTCTTTCCTCCTTTCCAACTTCTCTGGGGCTGTAGATCATCTCTTCAGTAGGTAGCGACTAGCATTGTTAATGTAAGAGAAAAGAAGAGAAACCGATAAGGTTACATTACACCTAAGTGTTGTTTCATGAAATTTTTTTGATTATTTTTATGTAGCTATGTAGTGGGTCAAGTATTGAGTCAATATATTTCTTACACTTATATTCAAAAAAAATCTTTGAAAGTAATTTCTCTCAATATTGGGTGGTAGGGCAGTACAAGTACAATATGACAGTGATAGCATGGTCTTTGAAGCCAGACCTCCTGGATCCAAATCCTAGGTAATAAACCTTTCTGTGTCTTAAGTTCCTGAATATAAAAAAGAACAGTAGGACCTATGTAACCCCATGTTGCTGGGAGGATTAGATGAGCCACTATGTTGAAAGCCCACAAAATAGTACCAATAGAGATTATCTATTCAGAGGAAAAAAAAATAGAAAGAAAGCAAATGTCTCCTTACTTACCTGGATGCAGCAGCAATTCTCTCTCCACTGCTTCCCAGTGCCTCTCTAATATTAACTGGCTGCTGACAGCCTCTGCAGGTGCAACTCTCTTGTGGGAGTCAAATAATTGTTTTAAAAGACACCCATGAGGGTTCCCATTGCATACGTTGCTAACATGAGAAAATCAGTATCTCTCATGTCTCCTTACCCTCTGATACTGACAGAATATCTGATGGTCTCTGGCTGCTTGGCTCTACTAACCTAGCAGGCAGACGTCGTGGGTGGGTTACCAGAGACACAGCACAAGCCCAGCTTCCTTCAGTGGTTCCTACCTGACTCATGCTACACTGGGAGAGGTTCTCCCCAATTCTTTTTTCAAGTCTCTTTTCACAGGCATTGGGGCACATCAACAAGTCTGGCCCTTAAGCAGTTGTGCAACCAGGGAATGAAACACTGGCCTTCTCCTCCTGTAGACATGCCCAATATTAAGAGAGATTTCCTTGGAAAGTAGTTCTTTCTCCCAAGAGATCATCTTCTTGCCTTTATGGGGCCTATCACCTTTCCCACCACCTTACATCACTGATAACTTTCCAGTTCTTTCTTCTCTCTTTACTCTTGTTACTGGGGAGAAGGTGTTCACGGTAGTAGGGTGATTTGTCACAGTGGCTGCTGTTATTAGAGAAGTTTCTGCCACCTCTCAATAAATGTGAAGGAGAAGTGTATGCCTTGAAGTGTTGGCAGATCTTTCAAAGCACTCTTCAGAATGCCAGGGCCATGTGGCTCTCTATTCTGAGTCTTAGTTGCCAATTATGGGGTAACAAATAAGGTCCTTCCAAAATCATGTGATGCTAATATGCATAGTGCAACTATCAAGAAAATGAAAAGCAGAAAAGAAAGAGAAAAGCAGAGTGCTCAGGGGTTATCATGATTAAGAAAAGAGACAAGTAGCAAGTAGCATTATGGTCAAACAATGGAGAGGATTTCCAATAATGTAGAGGCATTTTGTACTTTATTGTTCTGATGCCTAAATATATGAGATCCTCTGTTTGTGTCTCTATAAGACAGAAAGAGGGAGAGAGATAGAAAGAGAGACTAAACATACCATTGTTCCCTCCGTATCATAGCCTCTGAAAGCAATAGACATATTTAAGGGAATACACTTAAAAGTCAGAGTGAAGTGGCCAACACAAGAGTATTTTACATGCCAGAGAATATAACTTTGTGTATGGTAAATGCCCTTTTTGGCTTGGATTCAAAAGCCCTTCTAGCAAAGGACAGAGAGAAATGACATTTAACATAGGTGAGCTCAAGAAAACATTGAAGGATCAGTACAAGGGTAAAGCACTGACTTGTGTACAATGTGTTACATATGAGAAGACGGTTCAAAGAGGGCAGTTGTTAAAATATTTTTACATAGCTAGGGGACTGATCCAAGATGGCCGAATAGGAACAGCTCTGGAGTGCAGTTCCTAGAGAGAACAACGCAGAGGGTGAGTGATCACCACATTTCCAAAAGAGTTTTACTGCCCACAGACCAGGATATTCCCAAGCTGAAAAGCTCCATGAGTTTCCAGCATGGCTGTTTCAGTGAGCACTGTGGGTCTCCACACAAAAACTCACACAAATCTGGGTGGCTGTTTCAACTGGCATCTAGAATGCCTGGGAGACAGAGCTGCCCACTCAACTGAAAAAAAGGGGGCTGAAACAGGGAGCCAGGTGATCTGGCTCAGCGGGTGGGACACAATATGTAACACATTGTACACAAGTCAGTGCTTCACCCTTGTACTGATCCTTCAATGTTTCTTGGGCTCACCTATGTTAAATGTCATTTCTCTCTGTCCTTTGCTAGAAAGGCTTTTGAATCCAAGCCAAAAAGGGCATTTACCACACACAGAGTTATATTCTCTGGCATGTACAATACTCTTGTGTTGGCCACTTCACTCTGACTTTAAGTGTATTCCCATAAATACATCTATTGCTTTCAGAGGCTATGGTATGGAGGGAACAATTGTATGTTTAGTCTCTCTTTCTCTCTCTCTCCCTCTTTCTGTCTTATAGAGACACACACAGAGGATCTCATATATTTAGGCATCAGAACAATAAAGTACAGAATGCCTCTATATTGTTGGAAATCCTCTCCATTGTTTGACCGTAATGCTACTTGCTACTCCTGTCTCTTTTCTTAATCATGATAACCCCTGAGCACTCTGTTTTTCTCTTTCTTTTCTACTGAGACCAGCAATCTGAAATGCTCTGGACTGAGAGTTTTGCAGCAAGTACAGCTGGACCCAGGACAGTCCAGCTCGGTGGGGGGAAGGGCATCAGCCAGGCAATCCACCATTACCGAGGTAGTCTGCCATTACTGAGGCAGACCACCATTACCGAGGCAGTTCTAACTGTACCTCTGTAAACAAAACCACAAGGAAGTTCAACAGCAGCTAGGCAGGACCCACGGCAGCTCAGCAATGCCACTGTTGGCAACCTGAGACTAGACTACCTGCTTGCTGGGCAGGGCATCTCTGAAAAAAGGCAGCAGCATATCAGGAACTTATAAATAAAGCCCCACCTTCCCAGGACAGAGCACCTGGGAAAAAAGGTGGTTATGTGTTCCACTGCAGCAGACTTAAATGCACCTGCCCAGCAGCTCTGAATGGAACAACGGAGCTCACAGCTCAGCACTTTAGCTCCTATAAGGGACAAACTGTCTTCCTAAGTAGCACCCTGAACCCCATATATCCAGAGAGACACCTTATAAAGGAGAGCTCGTTGACATCTGGCAGGTACCCTTCTGGGACGAAGATAACAGAAGAAGAAACTGGCAGAAACCCTTACTGTTCTGTAGCTGCCGCAGGTGGATCACCAGGCAAGCAGGGTCTGGAGAGGACCTCCAACAGTTCTACAGCAAAGGGGCCTGGCTGTCAGAAAGAAAACTAAAAAACAAAAAGACATAATTTCAACATTAATAAAAAGGGCAACCACTCAGAGAACCCATCAGAAAGTCACCAACTACAAAGACCACGGGTAGATAAATCCACAAAGATGGGAAGAAACCAGCACAAAAAGGAGGAAAAAACCCAAAACCAGAATGCCTCTCCTCCTCCAAGGGATCACAACTCCTCACCAGCAAGAGAACAAAGTTGGATAGAGAATGAGTCTGATGAATTGACAGAAACAGGCTTCAGAAGATGGGTAATAACAAATTTCTCTGAGCTAAAAGAACATGTTCTAACCCAATGCAAAGAAACTAAGAACCTTGAAAAAAGGTTAGACAAAATGCTAATGAGAATAAACAGCTTAGAGAAGAATATAAATGATTTCATGGAGCTGAAAAACACAACAGAACTTTGCAAAGCATACACAAGTTTCAATAGCTGAATTGACCAAGCAGAAGAATGGATATCAGAGATTGAAGATCAACTCAATGAAATAAAATGAGAAGGTAAAGATTAGAGAAAAAAAGAGTGAAGAGAAATGAACAAAGCCTCCAAGAAATATGAGATTATGTGAAAAGACCTAATCTACATTTGATAGGTGTACCTTAACGTGACAGGGAGAATGAATCCAAGCTGGAAAACACTCTTCAGAATATTATCCAGGAGAACTTCCCCAGTGCAGCAAGGCAGGCCACCATTCAAGTCCAGGAAATACAGAGAACACCACAAAGATATTCCTTTCTTGAGCAATCCCAAGGCACATAATCATCAGATTCAACAGGGCTGAAATGAAGGAGAAAATGCTAAGGGCAGCCAGAGAGAAAGGTCGGGTTACCCATAAAGGGAAGCCCATCAGACTCACAGCAGATCTCTCAGCAGAAACCCTACAAGCCAGAAGAGAGTGGGGGCCAATATTCCACAACCTTAAAGAAAATAACTTTCACCATACAATTTCATATCCAGCCAAACTAAGCTCCATAAGCGAAGGAGAAATAAAATCCTTTATGAACAAACAATTGCTGAGAGATTTTGTCACCACCAGGCCTGCTTTACAAGAGCTCCTGAAAGAAGCACTAAACATAGAAAGGAACAACCAGTACTAGCTACTCAAAAAACGTACCAAATGGTAAAGAGCATCAACACAATGAAGAAACTGTGCCAACTAATAGGCAAAACAACCAGCTAGCATCAAAATGGCAGGATCAAATTCACACATAACAATATTAAACTTAAATGTAAATGGACTAAATGCCCCAGTCAAAAGACACAGACTGGCAAACTGGATAAAAAGTCCAAACCCAACGAATGGTGTGCTGTATTCAGGAAACCCATCTCATGTGCGAGGACAAACAAAGGCTCAAAATAAAGGGATGGAGGAAGATTTACCAAGCAAATGGAGAGCAAGAAAAAGCAGGAGTTGCAATCCTAGTCTCTGATAAAATAGACTTTAAACCAACAAAGATCAAAAGAGACAATGAAGGGCATTACATAATGGAAAAAGGATCAATGCAACAAAAAGAGCTAATGATCCTAAATATATACACACCCAATACAGGAGCACCCACATACATAAAACAAGCTCTTAACGACCTACAAAGATACTTAAGACTCCCATGTAATAATAGTGGGAAGTTGAACACTCCACTGTCAATATTAGACAGATAAACAAAACAGAAAATTAACAAAGATATTCAGGACTTGAACTTAAACCTGGACCAAGCAAATCTAATAGACATTTACAGAACTCTCCACCTCATACCCACAGAATATACATTCTTCTCAGTACCACATCACACCTACTCTAAAATTGACCACATAATTGGAAGTAAATCACTCCTCAGCAAATGCCAAAGAACGGAAATCATAACAGTCTCTCAAACCACAGTGCAATGAAATTAGAACTCAGGATTAAGAAAATAACTCAGAACTGCACGGCTTCATGGAAACTGAACAACTGGCTCTTGAATGTTGACTAGATAAACAATGAAATGAAGGCAGAAATAAAGATGTTCTTCGATACCAACGAGAACGAATACACAATGTACCAGAATCACTGGGTGACATTTAAAGCAGTGTCTAGAGGGAAATTCATAGCAATAAATGCCCACATGAGAAGCAAGGAAAGATCTAAAATCGACACCCTATCATCAAAATTGAAAGAGCTAGAGGATCAAGATCAAAAAAATTCAAAAGCTAGCAGAATACAAGAAATAACCAAGATCAGAGCAGAACTGAAGGAGATAGAGACACA
>CAUYQU010076619.1:0-15625 GCA_963574635.1 Cheracebus regulus
ACATGGCAGTGTGATTTGCTGCCTTCCTCCCCATCAACTATATCTGGCCTTTTTATGACTCAGCACAGTCTAGGCAGGAGCACTTCCACCTCTTACCACTGGTTAGAATTGAATTGCTAAGACCAGGCTATATTCAATGGGGAGGGAATTGGACTCCTTTTTTTGATAAGAAGTTTACCAAAGGATGTGCAGATGTGCTTTGAAGTTATCACAGACACTCTGAAATTTTAAAACAGGGAAATCTGTTTTGCATTATCTGATTATTTTGTCAGTAGTATTTTTTTCCTCAGATGAATTAATTAATATCTTATAAAGATACTATTTTAGAAAAATAAGATGTTATTCTAGATGAAAGAATACTTCATTCAAGAACATAGTGTTAGTTTGAGTTTCCTTGAGTAGTGACTTAATGGATGAGATTACAGTAGCCTGAAATGTATCTCCAGGAAAAGGTTAGTCACATCAAAATCAAAAACACCTTACCACTCTAATAAACAGACAAACTTCATCTTTTCCTTTACCTTTCTCTTTCACATTGGTACTCATCCATCTTTATGCTGTTAGCAAACCTTTAACAAGGTTGAGCAGCAGGAACACACACACACCAGGAGTGCTGTGATCTTTAAACAGAAAATGACTTTTATTGGGTAACACTGATAATCCGAGAAGCTTTATCACTAATAGGTCTTCCATGCTTTTATTATTCCATAAAATAAATATATTTAGGTCGAATATGGCTGGATTGAACACACTATGTAAAGGATGACAAAAGAGAAATTGCACTGGTAACATTTCATGTCATTATAGAAATAGAAAAAAGGGCACTTATACTTTTACATGTCTCAACTTGTTAAATATTTTAAAATGTAATAGGATAGGATGCTTACCACAAAGTGCTTATCAATTCTCACAGGCAGAGGAAGTTGTGTTCTCTTTTGTACTTCAACTGGATTTTGAATAAATTTGCCATATGTTCGGAGATTTTCCTTATCCACTGTTACCCTATCTTTATCTTCTAATTGTACACTGGCTTTTAAAAAAAATATATGTATTTCAAGACTATCTTTTTTTAACAAAAGAAACATTGAAAATTATATTTCCTGCTTCTCATTAGGCCCTTTGTGTTGAAAAAAAAAATGCACATTTAGTGGCTGTATGTCCTCTTGTTAGATTCATTGCAATCTTAAATTTTTATCCATTGCCCCATTGAAACTCCTCTTCTGGTCACTAAAACTATCCTACTTGGGAAATGCAGTGTTCACTTTTAAGCTTTTTATCACCTGTCTTCTCTGTTACATTAGACATTTTCCTTCTCTTTCCTCTGCTCTATGAATGTTTAGCTATCTCTGATCTCCCAATCTGAACATAGTATATCCAAAATCTGTGCCATTTCTACATTTAATGTCTTATGAAATTATATTTTCATGCTCTCATTTTTCCAAAACAGCTCCTGAAAATTAGAAATCTTTCTTGATACCTCTTACCATTTCCTATTAGTTCCCATGTTTGATCAACTCTTCATCTATGCTCTTGCTTAAATTGCTTTTCTCTTTGCCACGTCTTTATGAAGTAGAAAAATCACTATTCCCCGGATTATCACAACCGTTTCCCAAATCTCCCTTTTTTCTATGTAGCTGCCTCTAAACTATTCATGCCACTGCTGCTGGAGTAAAAATATTTATTTGTTTAAAATCACTTACCTTCTGTAGCTGCATTTATCACTCCATAGCTTCCTGAACTCCGCAATCCCTTTCTCGTCTATGTTGTTTCACATGCTGCTCTATCTACCTGGTTCACTTTTTTTCCTCTTCACCTGATACAAACTCTGTCCTGATGGCCTGGCTTAGAACCTGCACGTTCTTAAAAAAGAAATAAATAATAATTAAAGGAATTCAAAGGAAAAAAAATTAAATAAAAAGAAGTGACATTCCCTGAGAATTCTTCCCCTCACCACTCCCTTGCTATGATACATTAAGAATATGCTTCCATCTTATCTTGAGGTAGTTCAATTATTTTATAGATTCCTTGAAATAGAATCCATGTTTTTTACTTTTCCAATCATAAAGCTTGTATCATAGTCCACACATATAAAATGCATTTCCTTAATAAAATATGGCCACAGTAGTACCTGCCATATTTCAGTGTAATTATTTTCTCATGAGTCTGCCTCTACTAGTAAAAGCTAATGTATAAGAATCATATTTTATTTGTTTCTTTGCTTATAGTCCTGGTGCCTAGAACACTGTATGCACCTTATAAACATATGTTCAATGAAACAAGTAGCTAGGCAACATCTTGGAGACTATCTGATTCGAAAGACAATGCCGTTAACAACATTTTCTTAAATTCCAAATGTTGGGCCGGGCGCGGTGGCTCACACCTGTAATCCCAGCACTTTGGCAGGCCAAGGCGGGCGGATCACGAGGTCAAGAGATGGATACCATCCTGGCCAACATGGTGAAACCCCGTCTCTACTAAAAATACAAAAATTAGCTGGGCTTGGTGGCGGGCGCCTGTAGTCGCAGCTACCTGGGAATCTGAGACAGGAGAATTGCTTGAACCCGGGAGGCGGAGGTTGCAGTGAGCCGAGATCGCGCCACTCACTCCAGCCTGGCGCCTGGCGAGAGAGTGAGACTCTGTCTCAAAAGAAAAAAAAAAAAATCCAAATGTTGATAGATAAGATCATGAGTGAGTTAGCATAGGATTAGCTCTGTAAACATGCAAAACAATGCTCTTTTTTTATTTTTGTTTTTGGAGATGGAGTCTTAGGATGTCGCTCAGCTTGCAATGCAGTGGCTCAGTCACACTACTGATCGGCATGGGAGTTTTGACCTGGTCTATTTCTGATCTGGGCCAATTCACTACTCCTTATGCAACCTGGTGGTCTCCTGATCGCAGGTCAATATATTGATGCCAAGGACAACCTGATGAGCATCGCACATGACAGCCCGGAATTTCTGGACTCAAGTGATCCTCCCACTCCAGCCTCCAAGCAGCTTGGACTACAGGTAACAAAGCATGCTCTTGTAACTCTCTGAGAAAATATACATTATTTTTATTTCTAAGTGTACCTTGTTTTGTTGGTTCACTTTTAAATATTGCTTTTGTAGTTCCACATTGGATTTATGGAAATTGCAAGGAATGTATGGTTTGGTTTTTGCTCACTTAAAAATTTCCTCATAATGCTGCCTCAAAAAGAATAAAACAGAGCAAATGAGTCAATGTAAATTTGAGTAAATTTCAGAAAAAGTAAAGCAGAATTGCTGTTTTACCAATTAGGTGTATTTGCTTTTGAAAATACTGTAGATAAACATATTCATAGCAACATAAATAAAATGCTTAAACTAAAGCTTGCTAGCATGTTTTAAGCACCACAACAAACACACTATTTCACAACTTAGAATAGGTCTATTAATAAAAACATTTCCTTTTATTAAAATGTCATACCATTTTATTAACAATGTGTTTTATATTGCTGTCTATATAGAAAGACAGAAAGCCTAAATCTTTTAAATGACACTCTTGTGTTCCTTGGTGGTTGCCTTAATTTTGTATCTCCATGCTCCAAACAACATTGAATAAACCTGCAAATTTATTATACCTTTACAAAAGACATTCCTATCACACCTAAACTCTGGTACAAACTTCAGAACACAAAACAGAAAAATCACTCCAAGAGGGCAGAACTCTTCCTGTGTTATATTTCCTAATATGTCCCCAGAGCCTGGAACAGCACAAGACACACACTAGGCACACAATGAATATTTATGGAAATACAAACTCTAGTTTGAATAGATAGTAATATTTAAATGGGAAACCATATAATCATCACTGTCAAGAAGGAAATATAGCTATATATGTAGATTATGCATTTCCCTTCCTGTTACCTCTGAAATGCTCATATTTCCATTGATACCATATTTGCCTTCATCCATAGGGGTGTAAACGTGGGACTTTCCTTACCTAAATTCATTCACAGGAACTGTTAAGTGAGCCATATTTTCCGTCTGTTACAAGAATGAGAAGATACACTTAAATACACTTAATTTTAATAACAAAAACTTTTTTTCAGACATCATAGATTTTTTTCTCACTCACAAAGAGATGGGATATAAGTGAATATTTTCAAAGAATGAGGCTTAGTTAATGAGTTAGCTGCAAATACATATGCTCATGTCATATTAGTGATGCCCTGCCTCTATTTGAGATTTGGAAAGCTCATTCTGAGAAAAATTAATGGGATCTATGCTATTATTGTACCTATATTACCCCATTGTGTCCTTAACAGTTAATATGAATTCCTAAAAGAAGAACGTCATAGGCAATGGCTTCCCCAGGTACACTGGACTCCCAGTTCTGTCAAAGCCTTAATTCCTCTTCTGGAATGTCTTTTTCTTTTAATAGTCATTCAGTCAGGCCCCTTTATTTTGGGTCAAATGTCAGATCCTTGAAGAGGTCTTTGCAAACTAACAAATCCCTCCCCTTCCGCTGTTTCAATTTTCTGCACAGCACTGATTGCTGAGTGCTTTGCCTACATAACGATACATGTATTAATGGGTTTCTTTTACTCCGTAACATTACAATGTGAGCTCCAGGAAGGTAGAAACTATTTTCGTTACTTTTTGTGGCTATAGCCTGCATAGTTACTAGCACATAGTAGATGTTTAACGCATGTTTTAAAAGTAAGATAACAAATGAATAGCAAATGGAGGGAAGGTTTGCCTGTGGGGAAATTGGTGGTTCATATTTTATTAACAAAGAAAATGGGTACGTTTTCCTCAGATTCAAAGGGATTTTTAAGAAGCAGCATGGTGAAAGATCCTATCCCAGCCAGAAGCAGACAACTGCTCCGTTTCCTTGTGTGTCCTTACGGAGGTTATATGAAGCGGTAGGTCTTAAAAGGGCCCTTTCTGGGTAAGTGAGAAGTAGGAATGAAACTGAAATCCCCGTAACTGACGGAATGGAACCCAAGAGGACCCCGGAGTTCACCTTGAAAACTGAGTTCTTGACCAGGACAGACAGAAGGTCAGACATGTCTTGCCTAATTATACTCCCTGCTTTGCTAATAGCCATTATGAAGCTCTCTTCCCTAAAGTCTACACAGAAACCAGCCCTTACAAAAATCTCCACCACTGACATCCACCAAACAACTGACACTGCCCTCTCTTTTGCTGTTTGGACACAATTGACCAGCATTTTTCCTGATAAGAGACCACCAGTCACAGAGTGGTTCCGGCTAGTCCACATGGAACCCATGCAAAGGCGTGAAGCTCCATTGTGCATGTGTACTTTTCTCCCCTTATAAATATGTAAGCTTATTTAACATGCATGGCCAGCCCTACTGCTCAGTATAAATTCATAATCCCCTTTCTCCTTCCTCAAACCATCCGTTTCAGGCTTCTGACTCGACTATGTGCTCCCAGCATCTCAGAATGTCCACCCTGCAGCCGCAACGTTTTATTAGAAGTAAAGGTCTCCTTTCCAAGTGGATGAAGTGCATCAATCTTCAGTTGACCTAAAGAACTGTGAAGAATTTATCCAAAAGCCCCTGCCAAAACCTGTCCTCCATGGGTCAAGGTTTCCACTGGGCATCACTATACTACAGCTTTGCATTTTATATCAAAACCTCTCCAGGTTGTCACTGAGAAATACGGATTCTCTGAGTCCAGTCTGCCCAATGCTAAATGCCAGGGTCTGCCCTTGTCAATTAGCACCACAAATATGAGGTTCCTCTACCTGTAGCAATAATGGTGGCAACAGCAGTGATGTGGTTGCTTGGTCATGTGGAATTTGCTCAGAAATAATAACACAATGTTCAGGTCCTTATTAGGTTCAGATTAAAATAATATAGCTTTTCCGCATTACAGCCCCTCCCCATGTTCAATTACAAACCAGAGTAACTGCTGAAGATGATATTCTGCAAAGGCAAGTTAGTAATCTAACCCCATGTAAATGATAGAGTTTTATTATGAGTCACATAATTATGGTATGTAATCCAAGGGTTCTTAACAGATTAATACATTTGGTAGCCTGAATCTCTTAGCTAATTTAAATCAGACAGACATTTAAGTTAAAATTTGATGAATTTCATAGGCTTAGTCATTAAACATCCATTTTGTAGATTCACCTTAAGAAATTACTTTTCCCTATGAAGGGAATATTCTCTCTTTGTAACCTAAGATTGGCTCTTGATAAAAGAGGCAATGAATGAGAAATGGCTATTTTGGAATGCATCTGGCAAGTGTAATTATACTTGTTTGTTTGAAACAGAGGTGTTAATTACCTCTAATAATGGACATGGATTAAGTAGTAGTGAGGATTCACCATACCAACCAAACACTCTTATTTTTACTTGCTTAATTATTAATTCTGATGAGATTTAAATCCCACTGTGACAGAAATATGTGTCTATTTTATTTGCCTACTACATAATAAGTGTCTAAAATATTTCTTATGGTTACTGCCTAGATACCTAGGGGTAGCCTAAATAAACACCCCTCTCCTACTCAATTTAACAATCTAAATAACCTGTCTTCAATTCTGCATTCAAGTTTTTTGCATTCAAGATAAATGCATCTTATCTTATACATAAATGCATCCTCATGCAAATGCATTTTATCTTACTTGAATATATGTGTGTGTGTTTACTCTTCTTCTCTCTCTCTACATATACACTGATAAATATTCCTTTACATATACATATATATCCTATTTTGTATATTAATATATATCATATATGTGTATGTGTGTGTGTGTGTGTGTGTGTGTGTGTGTGTATATATGTATGGGGGGTACACACACAAATCTCTTCCCTGGGTTACACTAATACAAATATATTATTATTTGATAGTTGCACTGTGGAGTCATTAATATTGAGAGTCCTCTATCATCACTCAAATGGCCTTCCTAAAATTGATCTATTTCAATCTTGGATAATTTTTTTTTAGTATCAACACAGTACCTTGATTGAAGACAAACCAGTGCCTGGGAGTGATAAAATGTGAGCGGTACAATAGGAGTTACATTAAACAAACAACAAAAACTGGATTATAAATACATGTAAGCAGATTAAGCAGGACCCTTAACGTCCTTCCATCTCATCTTGCCGATCATACCTAAATGCTGAGTGGGAAAATGTCTTTGGAAATGCTTGGGCTCTGAAGTCTGACGGAAATGGGTTTGAAATGTAGAATGCCATTTACTGGTTGTGAAATGTTAACAAATCATGCAGCCGTAGTTTGCTCACCTCCAAAACAGAGTTATCTATGAGACTACATTATCAGGGATATATGGTATCAGAGGAAGCAAATCACATGATACGTAGTAGGTGTGTTACATGTATTATCTCTCGACACCCTCAAAGTGAATGATATGTAGTACCATTGAACTATTTATATGTAATCTATTTTGCAATTTAATTATTTCTTTTGCCATTTTCACCTTGTGAAATCCTAAGTCATTTTCTTCTAAATTGACCTTCCCTCTTCTGCAGATAAGTTGAGGATTATGATATATTTCAATGGCTGGGAGAAGTCTATCTATATACACAAATATGTTAAATGAGACTTTCCCTGTTGTTTTAAAGTTTGGACAGAAATACTATCACCTAAATAGGACTAGATAAAATATTTTGAATCTGGTTTGTGACCCTTAGTTTATGACCTGACTGAAGAACATAAATGAGATTTGTTAGAAAGCTGTGGAGATTGGAGATGGCGAATTTATTTCATAGGAATTGCCATTTACTTTTTAAGATAAACCTATATCACCTCAAGCTCTGCGAGAGAATGTTCAAGATAACCATTTGTAGACTTTGGCATATGTGCTCTGGAGACTAAATAGCTCAGGAAATAATATCTGGCTTAACTCAAATGTCTAGTTTGGTATCTACTTTGGGACTGAAGATTAAAAATTATTCTTAAGGATTCAGTGAGCTGGAGATAAACCCTGCAAAATGTGGTCAACTCTGAGGCTTTTTGTAAAGGACTCCACATTAAGACAGCCTTGTTTCTAGAGGCAAGGTGATTTCACCAGAACAGTACTGGCATATATTTTCAGAGGCAGAGACCCATGCAGAGGTTATAAACATCACCCAGAAGAAAACTTATTTGAAGCAGACTGAAATGGGTTGGTTTCAAACTGCTACATGTGATATAGAGAAGAAATAGGTCATGTACTTTTCTACCTACTGGCTCCTAGGGCGAAGTCAGACCAAGCTGCAGTAGAGAGAATGTACTATGCTGTGAGTGTAAGATTTTTATTTTACACAGATCTAGATGTCTTAATGCATGAAAAAATATATTTATATAAAATATGAATATTTAATTTAGTTATAATTTTTATATTATTTAGAAATATACAAATGTATACATGAACATATACCAAATGTGGCACATATACACCATGGAATATTATCCAGCCATAAAAAACGATGAATTCATGTTCTTTGTAGGGACATGGATGAATCTGGAAACCATCATTCTCAGCAAACTGACACAAGAACACAAAATCAAACACCGCATGTTCTCACTCATAGGCGGGTGTTGAATGATGAGAACACATGGACACAGGGAGGGGAGCACTATACGCTGGGGTCTGTTGGGGGGAAATAGGGGAGGGACAGTGGGGGTTGGGGAGTTGGGGGGAGATAGCATGGGGAGAAATGCCAGATATAGGTGAAGGGGAGGAAGGCAACAAATCACATGCCACATGTGTACCTATGCAACAATATTGTATGTTCTTCACATGTACCCCAAAACCTAAAATGCAATTAAAGAAAAAAAAAAGTAAAGTCACCTATTAAAAAAATAAATGAATACATTTTATAGGCTTTCTTTAAGGTTTCATTAAGGTTTTAATATATTCATATCAAGTATTGATATGAATATATCATGAATATATACTTCATTAAGGTTTTAATATATTCATATCAAGTATTGAATTTAAGCAGTTTGCATAAGATAGCATATTATTGTTTTTGTTTTGTGTATTTTGGTTTGGTTTGGTAAATAAATAATTTAAAGTTAATAGCATTTTTTTTCTTTGGAATAAATTGGGGGAAAGAGTCAAGCAATTTTTTATCAATGTTATTAATCAAGTTTTCTATACAAGGAAATGATTTAGGTGATTGAGATAGATCAGTGAACAAAACAGGCAGATTTCTGTATTTGTGGAACGTACGTTGGTCAGGGGAAACAGAAAATGAAAACAAACATGAAAAAATATAGATATTAGAACCATGCAGGCACTGTTGATAAAAGGTTTTTTAGAGCAAGGTAGGGAGATCAGGGATACCTGAAAAGCGGAAAAGGTGGAGATTTACACTGGCCTAAATTTCCTAGGCAATCTGGCTGCTGGTAAATCAGTATAACCTCCATCTATATTAGCTATGGTAACAATAGTTACACTAACAGAAACATCTCAAATATCAGTGACAATATTATCATAATTGGATTTATGGTTTACTCATGCAAATTCAAAATTGTATTTCTTAATATAAAAGAGCTTCTCTTCCAAGTAGTAATTCATTCCAAGCTTCTGCCATCTTGTTCTCTGACATCTTCAAGCCCGTGGCTTCTTAGGTTGTTGACTTCCTCTACATCAAGTCAGAAGCAACATATGCGTATTCCCAAGTGAGAATACTGAGGGCTACTTTGGGAGTACACATACCACTCCAACTGTATTACACTGACTCAAACTCCCTGCAAGATGACTTCTATAGAGGCTTAAAAACTGCCCTATATTCCTAGAAAAGAAGAGGGAAACAGCTGGGTAATCAGGTTGCCCTTTTTAAAATGATTATCACCTATCACTCCTTCTCTCTTACTTTAGCCATACTAACTTCTTTGTTGATTTTAGTGTACTCAGATGCATTCCTGCAAGAATTTTGCATTGACAATTCTAAATGGCAGACTACTTTTCTGTAAATATGCAGGTGGCTCCCTCCCTTGCTTCATTTTTGCTATTGCTCAGGGCTACATTACTACAGAGGTCTTTCCTCACACATTATCATTTTACTCTCTCCTTTTTCTGTTTTACTTTTTTCCAAATATATATATATATGTGTATGTGCGTGTGCGTGTATACACACACACAATACATAAATTATATCATGTATATATAATACATACATAATTAACATATAGTATTTGTTTTACATAAATAATGTGTCTCTGTTTTAATTTCTATTCAGTAAATTCACTTTGGGTAGTTAAATATTAGATCGAGAGGTTATATTCTGCTTAATTTGCCTGAATATATGTATCTTCCTAGAATATTTGTTTACCGTCTGTGTCCTTTACTAAGCCAAAAGCTATACGAGCAGAGATGTTTACAATCTTTCATCACAGTATCCCCAGCATTAAAAATATATATATCTGTACCATATCCTAGGTGCTCAGTATATGTTGAATGAATGAATAAATATGCAAATATCTCTATAATGAAATTTATTTTATTTATGTTTTTATACCTATATCTGTTAATAGCCTTCCTGAAGGCAAAAATTTATTCAATTCTTTTTTCCTATACTTCCAGAATACAGCTGTTTTTCTCATATGTGGAAGGTGGGTGATAAACATGAGATAAAGTGAGGAAGGAATTTTTAAAAAATCACACAAGGAAAGTGATACTGAGAGAGTTGAATACATTTTCCATCACAGCAATGCATAGAACCCATGTCTTTACTCATGTTGGTCTCACTTTAAAACTCATATATTGTTTTCTCTGTCAGATTGTTTCTACGCACTTACGAGTCTCTTATCTTTGTGTTGCTAAATGCAATAAGGCTTCACTCCTTATCAGTACAATAATCATAATTTGACATTCTTACTTTATATATAATACATTTCATCAAACAGTATGTATTGAGTTATAAAGTATGGGTGTGGCATATATTCTAAATGAGGATTTGAATGAAACTAGAGTATCATTATCTTTGTAAAGAAATATATTCATGTACACCAATAAGTCATTATTCTTTAGTCAACACAAGAGAATGTGCTTATGTTTTATGATATTCAAAGATATGCTAGCATTTATTATCCAGTCTCATTATTCTTTTTGTGATAAGGTATTCAGATTTCATTTATTTTATTAGGGTATTTTAAATTATTGTATAACACGCCTTAGCACACTTGTAATATAAATAGAATAGGTAAATTTGAATATCACTGTTTTGGACTGGATTTTCTGGAAAATTGCAAAAACATCTATGTCTTGATTTTTATCTCTAATTTATATCATTTTGTCCTTCACTTTCAATATCATCTTATTTTTCCTAAGTTACAAAATGCTGTGAACTTTTATTACAAAAGAAAAATATATAGTAACTTATTTGAAATGAAATAGAGAACCACAGTTTCTTAAATTCAATATCAAGAGAGCACATATGACTCATTCAGGGCATAACAAGTTTAAATTGCCCTAAGAACAGGAACCATGGTATAATACTTAATGTTAACGAGGAAGATATGATTGTGAATGGCTTTTAGAATAAATAATTCAGGATACATTTAGTGCAGGTCCTTGAAAAAATATTTTTTTCTATCTTTAGAAAAATTCGCCCTTAAAAATCTGATGTCTTAATTTTCTAAAATTAAAAAAAGAAAAATTAAATACAACCTGGAAATAACCAATGCAGTAGACAGTCTCTTAAGCTTTGTGGATTTGATATCCTTATTTGTGTAATTTACATTATTTTATCAACTTTATACAATTGTTCTGAGACTAATTTAATGTAGCCATGTGTGCTGACTAATTTTATGTGTCAACTTGGCTAGGC
This sequence comes from Cheracebus regulus, assembly GCA_963574635.1. Taxonomy (NCBI): domain Eukaryota; kingdom Metazoa; phylum Chordata; class Mammalia; order Primates; family Pitheciidae; genus Cheracebus; species Cheracebus regulus. Next base: position 11,783 of record CAUYQU010076619.1, read on the forward strand.
TATGGTGCCTACATATATGGTTATTTTATTCTGTATGCTTCTGTGAGGGTGTTTTGGGGTGATATTTACATTTAAATCAGGGGACTTTGAGTAAAGTGAATTGCCTTCCATAACATGGGTAGGTATTATTAAGTCAGCTGGAGGCTTGAATAGAACAAAAGTCCGACCTACCCTGAGGGAGAGGGAATTCCACTAGCAGACCACTTTGGACTTCACCTGCAAAATTGGCTTTTTCTGGTTTGCTATTGGTCTGTATATGGGTCTGTAGACTTGAGCTGTAAACTCTATATTCTCCAGCCTGCCAGTTCCCTTCTCCCATCAGATTTTGCATTTACTAAGCCTTCATGATTGTGTGACCCCATTCCTTAGAACAAATCTCTTTATATATTTACATACACTCAATTTTGTTTCTTTTAAGAAATCCTACAAATACAACACATAAACTATTAATTTTGAAACTTGTTAACTTATAATCTTTTCTCAATACTTAACTTACTGTTTGAAAAAAATTTTTAAATGTATCAAACTCATCTGATGGACTTAAGCCAGGAATGTGGGTTGGTTCATTCTTATAATACCAGTACTTTGGGAGGCTGAGGCAAGAGGATTAATTGAGGCTAGGAGTTCAAAACCAGCTTGGGCTACATAGCAAGACACCATCTCTATAGAAAAATAAAATTAAAATTAAGAGGGTATCATGGTGTGTGACTGTAGTCCCATTTCCTAGCGAAGTTGACGTGAGAAGATTGCTTGAGCCCAGAAGTTAGAGGTTGTAGTGAGCTTACGATGATGCCACTGCACTCCAGACTTGGTGATAGGTCATGACTCTGTTTCTTAAATATACACACATATATATTATATATATATGGCTATAAAAATTACTCTCTGTAATCCAGAAATTAAACATTTCTCAAATTTTAAGACTTTTTCATTGTTAGTAGTCCAGAAGAAATATATTGTTTACTTACATTGTGCGAGACAAAATTATGTCCACATCAACTCCCAGTTTTATCTTACATTCTCATTTCCCCTCATAGGTAACCTCTTTAAAAGACAGTAGTGTATTTAGTTGTTTCAAAACTACTGACTGTACTACCACTAAAATAATTTTGTAAAAACAGCTTAACACCTTCTTCATACAAGTTGAGGATTAACAGTTGTATTGTATATTCAATTAATGACAAAGGGTGTAATTCCTATTCAATTGTAAATGTTAATATTTTTAAATAATTATTGTTTAATATATTTTATAGATTTAATTATAATTAGTAATTATGATGTTTTTGGGCTTTTTTTTCTATACTTGTTCACTTAGAATTTATTCTAATGTAATAAATTGTGTGCTTCCATGTATACATTTTCTTCAACAAATGCATTTTTTTTATTATAAGCCTCTCTATGTTAAAATTTACTCTTTTTGGATTGAGTTAATATTATTTTAATTATTAGTATATAATTTATCATTACTACATATAGTTAATACAAATAATAATATGAATGTACTTATTAATCAGAATATACATTTAATTTTATGGGATTTTTCTTCTATCAATGTATCATGCTAGAATTATAAAGATTTCACTGTGAATTATTTTAATTTTTAAAAACGTTATCCATGTTAATATTAAGAAGCTTTGTCTACATCATTAAAGTAGTTGGAATTTGGAAAAAAAAAAGGTTACAGTAATGTAAGTCAATTATTTTTGTCACCATCTGAATTACATATCAAAATCAACAGTGTTTTGTCATCAAAAATTCTTTTGTGACTTTTTTAGCTGAAAATTTGATTTTTTTCCTTCAATTTTCTTGAAAGGAAAAAGTTGAAAACTTCCTTCTCTATAAAATGATTTGTTAATCACTCATTAAAGTCATTACAAGTTTACATTTTTGGTACTCCTGATTGTTTTGCACCCTGGGTAAAATCAAAATTAGGGAATGTGTTAGAGACATATCTTCCTTTTAGAATGTGGGAAAAGGAAATTTGTGACAGTGAGATGAGAAAGGACACAATCACAGATGTTTTCTTAGGAGAATTAGTTTTAGAAGAGAGTAGCTGTGGAAGTGGATATCTCAAAAGCAATGCCTTTAAGACTGTGTATGCATGAGTGTCTCTTGGAAAATTATTACATATACCCAGTGGAACACTTATCCCATGTTGAAGATAGGAGCTTGTTGGCTGGAGTACCCAACACATCTTAATGTTGCTTTGTCAATGTTCAGTTTGAGAAAAGAATGTGTAAATAATAAATGAAATACAAATGAATATATGAACAAAAAACCTCTTGGAGGTTGGTATTATGTTTATCTTCATATTTCCAAAGAGGAAAATTAAATTGAAGTTGAGAATTCATCATACTTATTACTGTAGATTGACTGCTCTAAAATGTTTTGCCATTGTTGTACAAAACATACCTGATTACACATAAATAATGGTTCCCCTGGGAACTCATGAAAGTGACTCCTGCTCTGGAGCTATTCATGTAGAATCAACTTCCAATTGGATAATTAAGTTTACTAGAGGAAATTTCAAATTATAAAAAAGTGGTTATTCCTGCATCCCCCTGTGCACTTGGTGTGAAGCTATGATTTATACAGGATAACTAGATAGGCAGAAATCTGTACTTTGTTCCATATATATTTTTCAGGTGCACATACACACAAATCAAAATAAATTTGTTTTCTTTACTATTAAACATCATGAATACTCATTTCTCACACATATAATTACTGATGTTTATATATCTCAAAATAACTTTAAATACTATGCAATCATTATGGAATACATACACTAGAAAGTGTTATTTGAGCCATTCTCTCTAGAATGTTGTATAGGATTACTATCTACTTTTTCTTCGAAAATAGAATTCTGGAAGATATCACACAATCTTCTTCTCATGAGCTTCTTTACTACTGATAGTGATTATGAAATAGTTAGTTTGTTGTTGTTGTTTAGAGAGTGGGTAACTATTCTGGATCTTTTCTGGTTCCACATAAATTTTAGAATTATTTTTTCTATTTATATGAAGAATGTTGTTGGTATTTTGATAGGAATTGTATTGAATTTCTAGTGTTTGTAGATTGCTTTGGATAGTATGGAGTATGGACTTTTTTTTTTTTTTTTGAGACAGAGTCTCACTCTATGGCCCAAGCTGGGGTGCAATGGCACAATCTCAGCTCACTGCAACCTCTGCCTCTCGAGTTCAAGCAATTCTCCTACCTCAGCCTCTTGAGTAACTGGGATTATGGGCATCCGCCATTATGCTTGGCTAATTTTTGTATTTTTGTAGAGATGGGGTTTTATCATGTTGGCCAGGCTTGTCTTGAACTCCGGACCTCAGGTGATCCACCCACGTTGACCTCCCAAAGTGCTGGGATTACAGTTGTGAGCCACCACACCTGACCAGTATTGACATTTTAACAATATCAAAACTTCAATCCATCAACATGGAATATCTTGCAATTTTTCTGTGTCCTCTTTAATTCTTTTCATCAGTGCTTTGTAATTTTCACTGTAGAAATCTCACTTCTGGCTGGGCGTGGTGGCTCATGCCTGTAATCCCAGCACTTTGGGAAGCTGAGGTGAGCAAATCATGGGGTCAGGAGTTCAAGACCAGCTTGCCAAAATGGGGAAACACCATCTCTACTAAAAAATACAAAAAATTAGCCAGGCATGGTGGTAGGCATTTGTAATCACAGCTACTCAAGAGACTGAGGCAGGAGAATTGATTGAACCTGAGGGAGATAGAGATTGCAGTGAGCCAAGATCATACCATTGCACTCCAGCCTGGGCAACAGAGTGAGACTCCACCTCAAAAAAAAAAAAAAAAAAAAAAAAAAAAAAAA